>MU708869.1:4077-31184 GCA_026770625.1 Nicotiana glauca | reverse complement strand
GGGAAAAAGAGAAAGAAGAAGACCAAGAGTGGGGTAGGAAAGAAGTAAACCCGGTTCTAAAGAAAAACCCAATACTTGAAAATACCCCGAAACTCTGCCAAATTTTTACAAAAAAATAGTCATTTTAAAAGTCAAACTTACTCAAACTACGCTGGTTTGATTCTCACCGAATGTGAGATATATAGGAAACACTCATCGGGTCCAACCTTCCTTTTGCAAAAATAGCCAAAAATACTAAATTTTTATTTTTTGTCACAAATAAGTCAGGTGATGCCATTCTTGTTGTAAAATAAGCCGAATGTCCCCAAAAGAACGCCAGAAGGCTGTTTTTGCAAGAATAGCCACCCTGAGTCATCTTTAAACGATTAGCAGGCACAGACTTAAAATCTCTCTCCCGAAAGTGCTGAAAGGCCGTATATGCAAAATTGAGTCTTTGTTTTCCTAAATAAATTTTTGAAAAATAGTCACTTTTTCTTGTAGGACAAAATGAGTCTTTAAGTTACTTTAAATAGCCACTTTTTCCTTTTAGGTCAAAATAAGTCATTAAATCAATTAAATAAATGTGCAGGATGAGCACAGTCGACATTGAAACCTTCTCAGTCCTGAGTGAGATCCTTTTGAAGCTTCACATGTGGTGGAATGACCTAGGAAAAGGTAGCAGAGAAACGGTGGTAAAGGTTCTGGGCGGTCTTGTCGGGTTATTGAACATTAAGCCGAGACTGGATATTATTGAAGCATTGATACCTTTTTGGGACCCAACGCGCAACGTGTTCCGGTTCTCGGATTTCAAGCTTACACCTACCTTAGAAGAGATGGCAGGATATGCGGGTCTTAACGGAAAATTCAGGGGTTGATATCCATTGGCACCGAGACCAGTAACCCTTCACAGAATTCTAGATTTATTGAGCATCAGCCGGGATATTCAGGACAAGAATTTATCGGAAGGATATTGCACTCTCCGTTTCTTATACCACCAGTATGGCAACCTGAGAGGTTTTTAGAAGCCCAACACTGGTTTAACATACGCTGGAGACAAAGATAAGTGGGAGGTACGCAGGGTTTAGCCTTCATGGTAGCTTTTTCGGGAGTCGTGATCTATCCCCGAAAAGATGGTCACATAGATATTGGCCTCATAGGAATGTTAGATGTTGCAATAAAGAAGTCCAATAGCACGGTGGTTCCTCTAATTGTGGCTGAAATGTATCGAGCTTTGACCAAATGACAAGAAGGGGGAAAATTCTTTCAGTGATGCAATTTATAGCTACAACTATGGATACAAGAGCACTTATACCATCGGACTGGGTACATGAACTATGGTTTAACCGGGTTGAGCTGTATTGACGAATTTAAAACTCGGGTAACAAGTATTGAGTTTCCAGAGGGCACCGAGGCTTGGTTATCATGTCTGATATCTCTAACTGCTGACAAAATTAAGTGGGCTTTTGGATGGCTTCCCGTTACTGAGGCAGTATGCACCTCAGCTGAATTACCTTACATTCTTTTGATGGCTATTCGGAGCATCCAACCTTATGCTCCCTACCGGGTCTTACGACAACTGGGGAGATTCCAAACCGTTCATAACGATGAAGATCTAAGCAAACAAGTCATTGAATTAGGTCCTAAAGCTGCCTTTCCGGAAGGAAAAATCCGCCAGATATGGAATGAATGTAGATATCTTGAACCTAAAATCATAGTGCGGGATCAGGCTAGAGGCGAGGTAGACCCCAAATACTTGGTCTGGTTTGGCAAAAGATTTCAAATTCTGGAGAGACTCACCAAAAGGCCACATGTCCAACAATTTACTGACGGAGCCCAAGTACAATGGGATTGGCTAGCCAAAGAAAGGGAATACCGATCCAGAATAGGGGAGCTAGAGCAGCAGGTCCAAAATCTACAATTTGAAAAGAGTGTGCAAGTTGCAGCTGATGAAGGTGATAAGAAGAAATTGATTCAAGAAAATGAGGTTCTTAAAGCTCATATCCAACAAATGAAAATAGTTGCTAAAAATCAAGAAAGAAGTCGGTCCGATAAGAGGTTGATAAAAGGACTGAAGAAGCAAGTCTTAAAGTGCCAGGAAGAGTTGGAGAAATCTGAAGGGAGTATGGCAAAAATTCGGGCACAGTGGGCAAAGAAGACAGAGGAGAGGGCCCAAATTGTGCAACAAATGAAAAGAAATTATGAGGGAACCATTGCTAATCTGAGAAGAAAAATGAACACCCTTGAAGATAAGGCAGCCCAGCAGGACAAGGACTTTCAGGTTGAGAGGGAACAATGCTATAGGCTAATCACCGAGATGGAGAAAGAAATAAAGCTTTTGCAAGACCATCACTTCCACGACTCCCAGGTGTTAGAGGCTCGCAACCAGCAGATAAGCCGACTATTTCAGGAAAAGGGTCGGATCAGAGAAAGATTTAGAGCCATTGCGAATAATATTGTCATGAAATGTCAGGCAGGCGAAAGAATAAGTCGCACTACCTTCTTTGCTATGGGGATGATTTTTGTTCGGCAAGTTATGAATGATTTGGAGCAGTTACAAGGGGATCTTGCACGTAGGCCCACGTTGATGCTGAATGATGCCCTGCGGGCCCCAGGATTTGAAGATTTAATGTATTCCTAGTTATCGAGTATGTGTTTTGTTATTTTAAGTCTGTTTTGTAATTTTCCTTTTTAAGCAAAACAAATAGTCTAAATCTTTGTAATCAAAGTTTTATTAATGAAAAATTGAAAAAAAAATCCCAATAAATTATTTCCTTATTTTACATTTATTTGCAAGAACTACTTTGGGTGCTGATTCATGTTAGGCCATGATACGTAGGCAATCTCTATAAAATTCGACCGTATCCCTAAGAAAAAAAAAGGAAGGAAAAATAGAAGGAAACAAGAGAGGAAAAGAAATGCAAAAAGAGAAAATAAGGAATCGAGAGAAAAACCATGGTAAAAGAAAAGGAAAAAGTAGAAAATAAAAAACAAAGGGAAAATAAAAATGAGAGAAAAACCAAGAAGAGAAAGAGAAAAGCAAGAAAAACAAAGAGTGGAAATCAAAAGAAAAGAAAATAGAAAAGAAAAGCTCGGATGACGCATGCAACCATTGGCAAACATATAGACATCTGTTTAACTATATAGGTGCATCACACCCCAATGTGAGATTATCTATCTGTTACTTGTCTCAAACTAACCATTTGTTGCTGTCATATCCAGCTTAGGTTTTTAGAAACGGTGGTTGGTTTTTGGTAAGTTGACATCGCATCGGTATTTTACCAAATCAAAAGGAAGTACAAAAATGTCGTTTGAAATGAGTTTGCCACTATTTCTCATCACTAAAAACAGCCCCATCTCAGGGATCCCGACCTCCGAGTCTGCCACAGCTGAAGAAAATAGGATATTACATCTCTGAGTTATGGAGGTGTGGGATGCATGGACTGATAGCAGGGAGCCCCCAAGTGCTATCCCTGGCTTTCCTGAATTGTTCCCTAAAACCGGGGGTACTTCTAACATCTCCATCAGTCACTNTTAGTCTACATAGTTCATTAAACCACATATGGCCCCCGTATAAATTTCAAAGCCTAGATATAAAATTGATTAAATTTCATAGCCTATCCTTTAGGGCTATTTAAAATACTAGTGTGGTTGTGTATACGTCCACGTAACACAATTACGCTTCTAAAAGACAAAACCGGAGTATGCGTTCGCGCAACTTAGGCCCAAACACTCTTAATAATAATTAAGCGTTATAAATGGTGGACACGTTCGCGTGACAAGATTTTTGATGCTCCACACAAGCGGGTATACGTACGCATAACCCTTTTGAAGATAATTTTCTAATTAAAAGCAGTGAAAGAAGCATAAACACATAGGTTCTAAAATCAGTAATTAAATAATTTAATGAGCAAGGTATGATCAAAGCGACCGTGCTAGAACCACGGAACTCGGGAGTGCCTAACACCTTCTCCCGGGTTAACAGAATTCCTTATCCAGATTTCTGGTTCGCAAACTGTAATAACAGAGTCATCTTTTTTTGGTTAATTCAGGATTCAACTCGGTGGGACACCATAAATCTCCCAAGTGGTGACTCCGATTTTTAATAAAAATAATCTCGTTTCGATTATCACTTCAAGTTGGAAATAACTCCCTTTATTATACTCCCTCTCGATGGGTGGTGCAAAAAAAAGAGGTGTGACAGCTCTGGCGACTCTACTGGGGAAAAGAACCCAGAACTTTTGTTCAGGGTTCAAGAATTTGAGCTTGTTTTATGATTTTACTTCGCTTATTTATTGTTGATATTATTGTATTTTTGTGAACGCTTGTGCTAAAATGATATTTGTTTACCACTTTAATATTATTGAATTATATATAAATGCTTCCTTACGCCACCCATTTTGAGTATTCCGAAAATGGTGCATACGTTTGCATAGCCCGCTTTTTCTGTAGAAAATATACCAAATAGAGTGAGGCTGGACAAGCGACAAGGTCGGGCAGACTTTAGTGCTCCCGGTACGTCGCCCCCTCTTCGGCCCTAGTTTTCCGCTCGGGTACCCCAAGTCTGGACCAAACCCCAAGTTTTTAAACCTAGAAGAACACGGCCTCATGCCAGATCCCTAGTAGGAGCGCTTGTTTGCATCACGTGCATTTTGACTTATAGAATCAACACAGGGGTTGGGTCTGTCTAGGACATGTGTACCCAAAATAACAGACCATCATGATGCATTCTATGTGCTACGTGAGCATTTATTTTCTTTGTCTTGCATGCTGACCGGCTAAATAAGAAAAGAAAAAGTGAGGAAAAACCAAAGAAAAACAAAGAGGAGGGAAAAAGAGAAAGAAGAAGACCAAGAGTGGGGTAGGAAAGAAGTAAACCCGGTTCTAAAGAAAAACCCAATACTTGAAAATACCCCGAAACTCTGCCAAATTTTTACAAAAAAATAGTCATTTTAAAAGTCAAACTTACTCAAACTACGCTGGTTTGATTCTCACCGAATGTGAGATATATAGGAAACACTCATCGGGTCCAACCTTCCTTTTGCAAAAATAGCCAAAAATACTAAATTTTTATTTTTTGTCACAAATAAGTCAGGTGATGCCATTCTTGTTGTAAAATAAGCCGAATGTCCCCAAAAGAACGCCAGAAGGCTGTTTTTGCAAGAATAGCCACCCTGAGTCATCTTTAAACGATTAGCAGGCACAGACTTAAAATCTCTCTCCCGAAAGTGCTGAAAGGCCGTATATGCAAAATTGAGTCTTTGTTTTCCTAAATAAATTTTTGAAAAATAGTCACTTTTTCTTGTAGGACAAAATGAGTCTTTAAGTTACTTTAAATAGCCACTTTTTCCTTTTAGGTCAAAATAAGTCATTAAATCAATTAAATAAATGTGCAGGATGAGCACAGTCGACATTGAAACCTTCTCAGTCCTGAGTGAGATCCTTTTGAAGCTTCACATGTGGTGGAATGACCTAGGAAAAGGTAGCAGAGAAACGGTGGTAAAGGTTCTGGGCGGTCTTGTCGGGTTATTGAACATTAAGCCGAGACTGGATATTATTGAAGCATTGATACCTTTTTGGGACCCAACGCGCAACGTGTTCCGGTTCTCGGATTTCAAGCTTACACCTACCTTAGAAGAGATGGCAGGATATGCGGGTCTTAACGGAAAATTCAGGGGTTGATATCCATTGGCACCGAGACCAGTAACCCTTCACAGAATTCTAGATTTATTGAGCATCAGCCGGGATATTCAGGACAAGAATTTATCGGAAGGATATTGCACTCTCCGTTTCTTATACCACCAGTATGGCAACCTGAGAGGTTTTTAGAAGCCCAACACTGGTTTAACATACGCTGGAGACAAAGATAAGTGGGAGGTACGCAGGGTTTAGCCTTCATGGTAGCTTTTTCGGGAGTCGTGATCTATCCCCGAAAAGATGGTCACATAGATATTGGCCTCATAGGAATGTTAGATGTTGCAATAAAGAAGTCCAATAGCACGGTGGTTCCTCTAATTGTGGCTGAAATGTATCGAGCTTTGACCAAATGACAAGAAGGGGGAAAATTCTTTCAGTGATGCAATTTATAGCTACAACTATGGATACAAGAGCACTTATACCATCGGACTGGGTACATGAACTATGGTTTAACCGGGTTGAGCTGTATTGACGAATTTAAAACTCGGGTAACAAGTATTGAGTTTCCAGAGGGCACCGAGGCTTGGTTATCATGTCTGATATCTCTAACTGCTGACAAAATTAAGTGGGCTTTTGGATGGCTTCCCGTTACTGAGGCAGTATGCACCTCAGCTGAATTACCTTACATTCTTTTGATGGCTATTCGGAGCATCCAACCTTATGCTCCCTACCGGGTCTTACGACAACTGGGGAGATTCCAAACCGTTCATAACGATGAAGATCTAAGCAAACAAGTCATTGAATTAGGTCCTAAAGCTGCCTTTCCGGAAGGAAAAATCCGCCAGATATGGAATGAATGTAGATATCTTGAACCTAAAATCATAGTGCGGGATCAGGCTAGAGGCGAGGTAGACCCCAAATACTTGGTCTGGTTTGGCAAAAGATTTCAAATTCTGGAGAGACTCACCAAAAGGCCACATGTCCAACAATTTACTGACGGAGCCCAAGTACAATGGGATTGGCTAGCCAAAGAAAGGGAATACCGATCCAGAATAGGGGAGCTAGAGCAGCAGGTCCAAAATCTACAATTTGAAAAGAGTGTGCAAGTTGCAGCTGATGAAGGTGATAAGAAGAAATTGATTCAAGAAAATGAGGTTCTTAAAGCTCATATCCAACAAATGAAAATAGTTGCTAAAAATCAAGAAAGAAGTCGGTCCGATAAGAGGTTGATAAAAGGACTGAAGAAGCAAGTCTTAAAGTGCCAGGAAGAGTTGGAGAAATCTGAAGGGAGTATGGCAAAAATTCGGGCACAGTGGGCAAAGAAGACAGAGGAGAGGGCCCAAATTGTGCAACAAATGAAAAGAAATTATGAGGGAACCATTGCTAATCTGAGAAGAAAAATGAACACCCTTGAAGATAAGGCAGCCCAGCAGGACAAGGACTTTCAGGTTGAGAGGGAACAATGCTATAGGCTAATCACCGAGATGGAGAAAGAAATAAAGCTTTTGCAAGACCATCACTTCCACGACTCCCAGGTGTTAGAGGCTCGCAACCAGCAGATAAGCCGACTATTTCAGGAAAAGGGTCGGATCAGAGAAAGATTTAGAGCCATTGCGAATAATATTGTCATGAAATGTCAGGCAGGCGAAAGAATAAGTCGCACTACCTTCTTTGCTATGGGGATGATTTTTGTTCGGCAAGTTATGAATGATTTGGAGCAGTTACAAGGGGATCTTGCACGTAGGCCCACGTTGATGCTGAATGATGCCCTGCGGGCCCCAGGATTTGAAGATTTAATGTATTCCTAGTTATCGAGTATGTGTTTTGTTATTTTAAGTCTGTTTTGTAATTTTCCTTTTTAAGCAAAACAAATAGTCTAAATCTTTGTAATCAAAGTTTTATTAATGAAAAATTGAAAAAAAAATCCCAATAAATTATTTCCTTATTTTACATTTATTTGCAAGAACTACTTTGGGTGCTGATTCATGTTAGGCCATGATACGTAGGCAATCTCTATAAAATTCGACCGTATCCCTAAGAAAAAAAAAGGAAGGAAAAATAGAAGGAAACAAGAGAGGAAAAGAAATGCAAAAAGAGAAAATAAGGAATCGAGAGAAAAACCATGGTAAAAGAAAAGGAAAAAGTAGAAAATAAAAAACAAAGGGAAAATAAAAATGAGAGAAAAACCAAGAAGAGAAAGAGAAAAGCAAGAAAAACAAAGAGTGGAAATCAAAAGAAAAGAAAATAGAAAAGAAAAGCTCGGATGACGCATGCAACCATTGGCAAACATATAGACATCTGTTTAACTATATAGGTGCATCACACCCCAATGTGAGATTATCTATCTGTTACTTGTCTCAAACTAACCATTTGTTGCTGTCATATCCAGCTTAGGTTTTTAGAAACGGTGGTTGGTTTTTGGTAAGTTGACATCGCATCGGTATTTTACCAAATCAAAAGGAAGTACAAAAATGTCGTTTGAAATGAGTTTGCCACTATTTCTCATCACTAAAAACAGCCCCATCTCAGGGATCCCGACCTCCGAGTCTGCCACAGCTGAAGAAAATAGGATATTACATCTCTGAGTTATGGAGGTGTGGGATGCATGGACTGATAGCAGGGAGCCCCCAAGTGCTATCCCTGGCTTTCCTGAATTGTTCCCTAAAACCGGGGGTACTTCTAACATCTCCATCAGTCACTCGAATACCCCTTTTGGACAACCTACCATGTCTGCTCACTTTATAGGAACACCTTCTGAGGTACGCCCCCAGGTGTTCACATCAGGAGCAGCCCCCAATATTTTAACCGCTCCACCATGCTCTGCCACCTCATAACCTTCACTACCTAGGCCCGCTTTTGATCCCTCGGCCTTTACTTTCCAAAATCCCATCTTTCAAGAGGATCCTCCTCAATATCCCACATACACTTACTCCCAACCACCCCCGTTTGAGCTTACACTTGGACAAGACAAAACTCCGAAACTGCCTAAGCAGGATGAGATGCAAAAAAGGATGAGGAGTTTAGAGCAGAGTCTGAAAAATATGCAAGGTTTAAGCAGGCAGAAGAGTGTTTCTTACAAGGATCTGTGCATGTTCCCTCACGTGCACCTGCCCATAGGATTCAAAACGCCAAAGTTTGAGAAATATGATGGGCATGGTGACCCTATTGCTCACCTTAAAAATTATTGCAACCAATTGTGTTGGGCTGGCGGAAAAGAAGAGTTGTTAATGGCTTACTTCGGAGAAAGTTTGGTGGGCATAGGTTCAGAATGGTATATGGATCAGAACATGTCTCGAGGGCACATTTGGGACGATCTTGCTAGAGATTTTGTTCGACAATTTCAATACAACATAGACATTGCACCAGACAGGAACTCCTTGGCGAATCTAAAGAAAAAATCTTCAGAAAGTTTTCGAGAATATGCAATTAAGTGGCGCGAGCAAGCATCAAAGGTGAAACCCCCAATAGATGAAGTGGAAATGGTCACCGTATTTCTTTAGGCCCAGAAGCTGATTACTTCCAAAACATGATGTTGGCTATGGGAAAAACTTTTGCAGAGGCAATCAAGATTGGTGAGATGGTAGAGAATGGTTTGAAAACAGGTAGAATCTTGAGCTAGTCATCCATCAGACCAACCTCCCAAGCCATTCAAGGCGGGTCTGGAGGAATGGCTAAAGGAAAGAAGAAAGAGGAAATGTCTATGGCAGCATCAGGGGCAAGGAGGAATCGCGCTCCTAAACCCATGTTTTCTGAAAGAACCCCTCAGCATTACTACCCTCATCATGATATGGCTTATGCTCCTCCACCTTATGCAGTCATGAATGCTCAACCCTTTGCCCCGCCACAGCCACATGCCAATAGAAATCAAACTCCATTCCCAAAAAATCAGCCTCCCCTCCAGAACCACTATAATCCTCGACCTCCGCAGAATAACTTCCGTCCTCGGGAACCACCCACCAAACTTTACACCAATCGATGAACCCTACTCTAGTCTGTTCCCGAAGCTTGTTCAAATGAATTTGCTGCAGCCCATACTCCAAATAGGCAAAACCCAGAATCACCATCCTATCAGTGGAGCGTCCGATGTGCTTATCACTTAGGAGCTGAGGGGCATGATACAGAAAAGTGTTGGACATTGAAAAGAGCCGTGGAAGACTTGATAGAGCAGGGGAAGATAGTACTGAGGGCCGAGGAGGTCCCAAATATGACCAACAATCCTTTGCCAGCCCACAATAATGGACCTGTGATTGGGATGATCTGTGAGGATAAAGAGTTCGATCCGGCATTAAAGGCCATCATTGCTATTACTGACGTAGAAAGAAAGACAAAGGTGGCCCTAAAGCATGATAAAGGAGAGAAGAAAAACAAAGTCCCCAGGACAGATCCAGAAAAGAAATCTGAAACCATAACAGAAGCGATACCTCCCAAAGATGGAATTCTATATGTCCCGTGAGGCCGACAAGAAAAGAAGCTGATGATAAGCCCTCCACAAAAATTGGAATTGAAAAAGGGAACACAAGTGTACGTACCCAAGCAAGCCTATGTGGTGCGGGGGACAATAAAACCACCTCGGCTGAGTGAGCCAGTGGTTATTGGACGCGTACCACAGAAGCATATAAATAACTTTACTGCGGTACCATGGAACTATCATGGGACGGTGGATACGTATAAAGGGAAAGAGATCTTGGGAGATCTTCCTAAAAATGTTCCTGCTGAAAAGTACTGAAACATAGAAGAGGTAAACAATGCTACCAAAAGGCGTTTCCCGCCTAAGAAACCTGTGAATGCTGAGGAAATGTCCTGGGCAAGTGTCTTTACTGTCATTATTGTTGAAATCCCCTGAGCATCAAAAGGTGTTAATAAAAACTCTGAATGAAGCTTACGTACATTCGAAACTTCGGAGGAACAACTTGAAAGAATGGCGGAAAAGTTCTTTGTTGTCAATCAAATCTCATTTAGCAAAAATGACTTGCCTCCAGAGGGAGCTGCTCACAACAAAGCTTTGCATTTGACTGTCAAGTGTGAGGGATATTATGTTAAGCGAGTCATGGTAGACGTAGGCTCGTGTGTTGACATTTTCCCACTCTCCACACTTCAGAGAATGGAAATCGGGACTGGAAGGATTCGTCCCAATAATGTCTGTGTAAGAGCCTTTGACGGCATCAAAAGAGATACCATCGGGGAAATTGACCTAATCTTGACCATCGGACCGGTGGATTTCGAGGTGACATTCCAAGTGCTAGATATGGATACATCTTATAATCTTCTTCTGGGAAGGCCTTGGATCCATGCCGCTGGAGCTGTGCCTGATACCCTCCACCAAATGGTAAAATTCGAATATGAGGATCAAGAAATCGTGGTCCATGGAGAAGATGAACAGTCGATCTATCAGGACCCATCTGTCCCATGCTTAGAAGCCAGGGAGGGTAGAGAGCACATAGTCTACCAAGCATTTGAAGTGGTGGTGGCGGATCAACATGATGAAGGAAACCCTTGCCCTCAACCTTTCCTATCCAATGCCTCGATTATGGTGGCAAAAGATATGATCAGACATGGTTTTAAGTCGGGAAAAGGACTTGGAAAGTCTCTGCAAGGCATATCTTAGCTGGTGACTTTGCCTACAACCGAAAAGTTCTTCGGGATAGGTTTCTACCCTGCCTCAGATGATGTAAAATGGGCAGTGAGAGAAAGAAGGAAGGATGGGTCTTTCCACAGCCATTGCAACATTTGTATGAAACCTTTGTCAAGATGAAATACAGTGAAGAGGAAGACAATGAGGTTTTCACGGCTAAAAAGTTTGAAGAAATCTGTGGGGCAATGAGAAAAGTACTCTACGAAACCCACATGGTTTAGCCAGGAGAAGGCACTAGCACCGCTGAGGTGTTATACATGGGATCAAGCACCAAGCTTCAAAATTGGAAGGCTACGCCATTTCCGATCAGGCGGGAGTCTCGGTAGACCTGTCCTGCTACTTTTTCTGCATCCCGAGTTATTCTAGGGTGTAACTCGGATGTTTCTTTTAGTTTCTTGTCTTTAAATTCCCAATGTAAACCCTATTATCTTCCCAAATTCAAAGAAATGAAATCAATATTTCATCGTTCATTTTTCTCTTTATTTTTTTTGATTTTCTTTATTTTCCTCTTTTATTTCTTCTTTTCAGTTATAATAATGCAGCATTAAATAACATGACATGCTTGCGGACTTCATGCCCATATCCAAACACGCTGTCTAATTGTGAAATAATAAACCAAGAACCGGAATATGATGAAGAAGAGGCTTTTAGGAAAATAAATCGCGAATTGGAATAATTTGAGAACTAACCTAAGCCAAATTTGAATGACACTGAGCCGGTTAACTTGGGAACTTCTGAGGAAATCCGGGAAACCAAAAGAAGCATTCACACAGATAAGAAACCCGAGATGCAATAATCCAACTCTTATTTGAGTTTAAAGATGTGTTTGCTTGATCGTATGATGACATGCCAGGGCTGAGTGTTGATCTAGTGGTGCATAAGTTGCCAACTTACCCCGATTGCCCTCCGGTCTAGCAAAAACAAAGAAAGTTTAAAACTGACATTAGTGATAATATCAAAGAAGAAATTACGAAACAGTTAAAAGTAGGGGTCATCCGAGTAGTTCGGTACACTACATGGTTGGCCAATGTAGTCCTAGTTCCGAAAAAAGATGGGAAGACCCGGGTGTGTGTGGACTACAGATATTTGAATAGGGCAAGCCCAAAAGACAATTTTCCTCTACCCAACATCCACATCTTTATTGATAATTGTGCCAAGCATGAGGTACAGTCCTATGTGGATTTCTATGTAGGATATCACCAGGTGTTTATGGATGAGGAAGACGCAGAGAAAATGGCCTTCACCATACCCTGGGGTACATACTGTTACCGTGTTATGCCATTTGGTCTGAAGAATGCTGAAGCAACCTATATGAGGGCCACGACTGCCATCTTCCATGATATGATGCATCAGGAGATAGAGGTATATGTGGACGACATAATCATCAAGCCCCGAACTCAGGATGACCACGTTCGAGATTTGAGAAAGTTCTTCGAGCGGTTGTGCAAGTATGATCTGAAGCTAGACCCGGTTAAATGTGCATTGGAGTTCCGTCAGGCAAACTTTTGGGCTTTATAGTTAGCAGGAGAGGTATCGAGTTAGACCCAACAAAGATAAAGTCTATCCGAGATTTGCCTCTTCTAAGAACTAAGAAGGATGTGATGAGCTTGTTGGGCAGATTAAACTATATCAGTCAGTTCATTGCTCAACTGACTTCCACATGTGAGCCCATATTCAAGTTGTCTAAGAAAGATGCAGCAATCAAGTGGACGAATGAATATCAAGAAGCCTTCAACAAGATCAAAAAATATCTGTCAAATCCTCTAATCTTGGTCCCACCAGAGCCAGGGAGACCTCATTTCTTGCATCTGACGGTATTGGAAAATTCTTTTGGCTGTATCCTCGGGCAACATGATGTAACTAGGAAGAAAGAACAGGAGATTTACTACTTGAGTAAGAAGTTCACCAGTTATGAAGAAAAATATACTCTGTTGGAAAGAACCTGTCGTGCCTTGACTTGGGTCGCTCACAAGGTAAGACACTATCTGCAAGCCTACACCACCTACCTCATAACCAGGTTAGATCCATTGAAGTACATATTCCAGAAACCAATGCCCATAGGGAGTTTAGCAAAATGGCAAATTCTACTAACTGAGTTTGACATAGTCTATGTTACTCGTACGGAAATGAAGGCCCAGGCGTTGGCAGATTATTTGGCTGAAAATCCGGTTGACGAGGAATACCAACCGTTAAGTACTTACTTCCCAGATGAGGAGGTAAATTCAATAGAAGCAATCTCTGAGGACACTCATGCTTGGAAAATGGTCTTTGATGCAGCAGTAAATGCCAGAGACGTGGCAATTTGAGCAATCTTGATCTCACCTACTAGTCAACACTACCCAGCTACAGCTAGGCTTCGAGTCTTCTGCACGAACAATACTGCTGAGTATGAAGCCTGCATCATGGGCATGAATATGGCGATTGATCAAGACGTTAAGGAATTATTAATCATGGGGGATTCCGATCTAATTATCCGGCAAGCCCAGGGAGAGTGGGAGACCCGAGATGTTAAGCGCATTCCCTATCGGCAACATGTGGAAGATCTCAGCAAGCGGTTCAAGTCGATAGAATTCAGGTACATCCCTCGGTGTCACAATGAATTAGCTGATGCACTTGCCACTCTGGCTTCGATGTTGCCTTACCCAGGCAATGCTCATAATTATCCTCTGGAGATCCAAATCAAGGAAAGGCATAGTTATTCTAACACGGTTGAGGCGGAACCAACCATCCGGCCATGGTATCACGACATTAAAAGGTTTTTGAAAATGCAAGAATACCCTGAGCAAGCTACTGGAGATCAAAAGAGGACCATCAGACGGCATGTGAGTGGTTTCTTCTTGAATGGTGATGTCTTGTATAAGAGGACCCCGGACCTCAACTTGTTAAGATGTGTTGACGCCGAGGAAGCTGGAAGAATCATGCACAAGGTACACGCAGGAGTGTGCGAACCTCATATAGATGGGTATATTTTGGCAAAGAAAATCCTTCGGGCAGGATATTATTAGATAACTATAGAGAAAGACTGCTTCAGCTTTGTCCGGCGATGCCATCAGTTTCAAGTGCACGGTGATTTGATTCATGCACCACCAACTGAACTGCATCCTATGTAAGCACCTTGGCCATTCGTTGCTTGGGGCATGGACGTCATTGGACCAATCGAGCCAAAAGCCTCAAACGGACATAGATTCATACTGGTTGCTATTGACTACTTCATGAAGTGGGTTGAAGCCATCACTCTTAAGTCAGTCACGAAGAAAGCTGTGGTATATTTTGTGCATTCTAATCTTATTTTCCGCTTTGGCATTCCTGTAACTATCATCACAGACAATGCTGCCAACCTGAATAGTCATTTCATGGAAGAAGTATGCGAATAATTCAAAATAACATATAGAAATTCCACTCCCTATCGGCCTAAAGCCAATGGTGCCGTCGAAGCAGCGAACAAAAACATCAAGAAGATTCTGAGAAAGATGATTCAGCGCTCCAGACAATGGCATGAAAAGCTGCATTTTGCATTACTTGGATATTGCACCACGGTGCACACATCGGTAGGAGCAACCCCATACTTATTGGTCTATGGAACTGAGGCAGTTATACCCGTAGAGGTAGGAATCCCTTCACTCCGGATAATTATTGAAGCAGGAATTGAGGATAGTGAGTGGGTCAAGACTCGGCTGGAATAGTTGTTCTTAATTGATGAAAAACAAATGGCCGCGGTTTGTCACGGGCAGTTATACCAACAAAGAATGGCCCGCGCTTATAACAAAAAAGTGCATCCCAGGAATTTTGAAGTGGGACAACTCGTGTTAAGATGCATTCTCCCTCATCACCACGAAGCAAGAGGAAAATTTGCTCCTAATTGGAAGGGTCCGTACATCATCCGAAAGATATTGCCGAGAGGAGCACTGTATGTGGGAGACATCGAAGGAAATAATCCCGAAACAATTGTGAATGCAGATGCAGTAAAAAGTTACTATGTCTAGACCTTCTATGGTGATGACTTTGCATAGTTGAGATGACGAAATCTTTCCTTCTCGCTATCCAAACACTATCAACTCTTCGCAAATCCATTTGAGCCGGTTATTCTTCCTTGACTACCTTCTTTGGAACACGGAAGTATTATCAAAAAAAAATAAGAAGAAGAAGAAAATATGATGATAAGAAAAGAAAAACAAAAATAGAAACAACAAAAAAAAAAACAAAAAATAAAATGCTTTACTATTTTAGAAAGGTTTTAAGAGCTGAAGTAATCCATAAATACAGAAAATTGATAGTTTATTACCTCATAACAAGTTTGAGTATAAAAATTAGGAAAATACCAAAGATGCTACTCTTCCATTAGAAACCCTTTGAAACTTCTTGTGGTGTTCACGCTAGGACAGGTTTTGAGCAATTAATAGTTAGAAATGAGCTCGAGTCTTGCTGATATTCAAGCTTTTGGGGTCAGTTTTTGGTTGAAGTTTGATTCTGAACTTTGGGTAACATTATTTGGATTCAAATTTGGTTTTAAGTGATCTTTTCTCACTCATTGCTGGGTTTTATTGCTACTGATACCTGTTTCCTGTTGCTGATAACACTATTGATCCCCTTCTATTTTTACTGTGCTTTATTTTCCAGGTACTCGTCTCACTTTCTCATGTATGAAAAAGGATGAACATGAAGTTTGATGTATTCAAAATGATATTTATAGCAGCATATTAGTATGCCTAATGTTCTTGTTTTTAAAAGCACATGATTCAACTTATCTCCCTTATTTCTCTTACTGTTTTATTTAGAATATGGACTAACGTAGCAATATGACTTGTAATTCATCTTGCTAATTGTTAATGTGTATGAAGGGTCATGACAAATGCTGGTTAAGGTTCAGAAGTATGTGTGTGTTTGTAATATTTAGCTAGTCCTTTTGCTTATTAATATGTAAGGTATCATTTGTAGTCACTACTATTGAGAGAAGCATGTCTTCATTGTTATCATGTCCAGTCATAATATCACTTATTTGATTTAGATTGGTATCTTACTTTTTTAAGTTGAGGATAGGTTAGCGTTTACCATCCTATTTCATAAATGTTGTCAGCTTATATGGAGTGTTGGTCAGTCTAATAGATGAGAAGCCTTTAAGTTTTGCTACATTCTTAAACTGAGATGTTGAAAGCTTTATCATCAATGTTTTGGTGGCAATTGGTATAATTGTTAGCTTAGACATCTATATCATAGACCTTGATTGTGTTTTAAGTTTCTCAGATTATTTGGTAGAATTTTGAGTCAATACTAGATTTGGTATGTTTAAGCTTCAATGGTTATTAATTTGCACTTGGGCTCGCTGATGGCCCGAGCCTTGAAAT
The DNA here is from genome assembly GCA_026770625.1 of Nicotiana glauca. Taxonomy (NCBI): domain Eukaryota; kingdom Viridiplantae; phylum Streptophyta; class Magnoliopsida; order Solanales; family Solanaceae; genus Nicotiana; species Nicotiana glauca. The sequence continues at coordinate 14,597 of MU708869.1, read as the reverse complement.
TCGAATCTGGATCTCAGCGCTATCTGGGCCCTTGATTGTTAGCCCAAATTTGACATAGAGCAATACTCTATAATTTATCTGAGATTCAGATATTGGGCTCACCTAGAGCCCAATGTGTTATACATCAGGTCCTCAGCAATTTGTTCGCTATTATGTGAGCTCATTCTGGGCCTATGAATCAGGTTACTTCTTTTTTTTTTGTTTTTAAAAAGGGGCTTTCTTCTTTACCTCTGAATGGAAATTTCGATAGGCCTCGGGCCTGTCAGTGGGTTTGGCAGCTTTGAATAAATAACAAGGTTAAGTCTAGGTATTTTAAAATGATTAATATTCGTAGTAAGCCTTTAGGGCCGTTTAAAAATACGATTGTGGTTGCGTCTACGTTTGCGTAACATGACCATGATCCTAAATTAATTTGGAGTATGCGTTCGTGCAACTTCGATCAACCTTCCTTAATAATAAAAATAAGTTACAAGTTTTAATTATTTTTAGTATACATATTTCAGTAAACCACATATGGCCCCCGTATAAATTTCAAAGCCTAGATATAAAATTGATTAAATTTCGTAGCCTATCCTTTAGGGCCGTTTAAAATACTAGCATGGTTGTGTATACGTCCACGTAACATAATTACGCTTCTTAAAAATAAAACTGGAGTATGCGTTCGCGCAACTTCGGCCAAACACTCTTAATAATAATTAAGCTTTATCAATAGTGGACACGTTCGCGTGACATGATTTTTAACGCACCAAACAAGCAGGTATACGTACGCGTAACCCATTTCAAGATAATTTTCTAATTAAAAGCGGTGAAAGAAGCATAAGCACATAGGTTTCAAAATCAGTAATTAAATAATTTAATGAGCCAGGTATGATCAAAGCGACTGTGCTAGAATTATAGAACTCGGGAGTGCCTAAAACCTTCTCCCTGGTTAATAGAATTTCTCACCCGGATTTTTGGTTCGCAGATTGTATTAACAGAGTCATCTTTTTCCTCGATTCGAGATTCAAACCGGTGACTTGGGATACCATAAATCTCGCAAGTGGCTACTCTAATTTTTAATAAAAATAATCCCGTTTCGATTGTCACTTCAAGTTGGAAATAACTCCCTTTATTATACTCCCTCTCGACGGGTGGTGTAAAAAAAAAGAGGTGTGACAAATAGTTGTAAAGATGAAGCTCTACATTGGAGATGTACCAGCATAACGGATTTATGCTACCTTTTTGTTCATGCTAGCTTAGGATTCAATCTTTGTTTATGTAACTTTCAAACAGATGTTGTATTTATTTATTTCACCAGCTTTGCAAATCTAAATCATAGTGGCTCGTGACTTGTACTACTAGTCCTTAGGGTAGTTATATTGAATTCTTTTGTTGTCTTATATATAAAATTGATGATTTCTCCTTGTAGTAGCAGCATATACAATTTGGTTTACCTAGTGGGTTGGATTAGGCGTCATTACGAAATTGGTGGGATTTGGGGTCGTGACACTGGCGATCGCAAACCCTAGACTCCCCTTCCTATCTTTATCTATTGTTTATTGCCGATCAGTATTATACTTTTCATTTCAGACTTATATTTAGTATTATTAGTGGCTCATGTACTTGTGATACCAGATTCTGGGGATAGTCTTAGACAATGATAGTTGTATTTCTATTATACATTTATGCTATTCACCCTTTTTATTATTAATAGTCTTAGGGTACGTTCTTTGCGCATGTATCCATTTCAATAAAAATATAATTTCTTTAAAAAAATCACATAAATAATATTAGATAATGTGTTTGAGTTATATAAAATTATAAAATAAAAAATATCTTTAAATGATGCATATTTGTTTTATTTTTGGCTGGCTCAATAAATGAAGAAATCAAATTCCACAGAAGTTATGAGATGCCTTGTTAAGATTTAGGAATGCCTTATGAATTTTTTTTCTTCAATAATCTAATACTGAAAACAAAACATAAAATTACTTTTATCACGAATATCAAATAACATAAGTTGAAAATTAACAAATATGATAAATACAAATGAGTTATCACTTGAATAACAAACCAATTGAAGCACGTTATGTTATTTTAGTCAGCAGAATATATGTATAGATAAACTAATTTAAAAACATTGATAGTCTTTTATTGTGTTTTGTCAGTAATACTCAAAATTTATGTATCAAAATATGATAGTAACAGTAAAGGAAACATATTAGCATGGTATTGAATCTTCTCGGTCTTTTACAAACTCAAACCATAAAGAATTTATAAGATAAAGTTGTGCATAGTTCAACAGATAAAGAAAATTATGTTAAAAAATAAGACTCTTAAACCAAAAAGGAGTTCAAAGTGTCATTTTTTACCTAATATATTTGTAAAAAATTAATTTGTCAAAATTTTATTAACCAAAAAAAACCTTCCTAAACATAAAAGAAGTATATATTGGTGAAAACTTTCCAAGTGTAAAATTTAATACTCATAAATCTAAATAAAGTTCAAAGTAAAAACCCTCCTCGTGAAGAAATTAAAAAGAATGAAACTTTCCAACCGAAAGGATTTGAAATCGAACGGTGCTTTGTTGGTGAAGAAGAACTAATCTTTCCTGCGGAAGGAATTGAAAAATTAAATTAATTCTCTAGGATTTAAATTTTCCTGGTGAGAATTGGACGTCCCTGAAATCCTAATATGGAATGAAATTGAACAATTAAAGCTCTAAATATTAGAAAATTAATTAACTGACTATTCCAAAATATTAGGTAATTAATTAAATAAATATTCTTAAATATTAGAAAAATAGTCGTTCAGTGTGTACTATATTTTTAAAGGGCAAAAAAGATGAACGACATTGCTTTAAGGATCTTCGTGCTTTTAATATATATATATATATATATTGTCACGACCCAAATCCCAAACCCGATCGTGACGGCGCCTCTCGTGAAGACAAGGCCAGCCAACAAAACAAACGCTTCCTTTTAAGAGTTACTTAACATTTATAAAGCTAAAACGTGATTAGCATAACCAAAAGCACGGAAAACAACGATAACAACAGGGAACCATCCCGTAACAGCCCGACATCGGGGTGTCACTAGTCATGAGCTACTACAGAGTTCACTAAAGTACTACAAGTCCAGAAATAGGAACAAAGTCTGAAAGTAACAGAAACAACATAAAATGAGGGAGAAGATCTGGCGCCGCGGACGCTAGCGGTCACCTGGCTCAGCTATGACAACAAATCTTTAAAAAGCTCAAAACCCGCTACCGAGTGGTCAAGTACCTGCATCTGCATGCGAGGTGCAGGGAGTAAATTGAATACTCCAACTCAGTGAGTAATAAAAGTAAATAATAGCTGAAAGCAAGAAATGACGTAAGGCACTCCATCATGCTATATAGAACAGTGCGACCCTTTTTAGAAAACAGTAAAATCGTGAAATCCTTTGAAAAACATCTGGGCTCAGTAAAAACCTCTTTTGAAAATATTGCTTTTCAACAGTTGCGAAAATAATTTCAACAAGTAGGGAATAATCAGAAATCTGCCCCTCGGGCTCAATATCAACCTCTTAGTACAGTATCAGCCCCGCAGGCTCACTCCCAAATCACAAGGTACAACATCAGCCTCTCGGGCTCACTCCCAATTCACAAAGTACAACATCAGCCTCTCGAGCACAGCACTCCATTAACAAATAACACCAGGGTATCTGGTAAACAGTGCAAGAAGTAGCATGGATGCCAATGATATGAGTGTTGAATGTCATGTCAACATTACAAAATAAGAACAAATGCATGAGTGCAATGCAATGCATATAACAGTACACTCTAGTACCCGCTGCGGCATGCAGCCCGCTCCATTTATTTATCGCCGACGGCGCTCACTGGGGGTATGTACAGACTCCGGAGGGGCTCCTACAGCCCAAGCGCAATAACAAGCCACCTCGTGTTATCACATCTAGGCTCTCAACCTCATATCAATATTAGTATAATCATCCAGGCACTCGGCCTCAATATTAATGTAATACCGCTGCGGCGCACAGCCCGATCCACCCATAATCAGTATAATATTGCTGCGGCACGCAGCCCGATCCATGCTCAGTCCAGAAAAATCATCATAAGCCCCTTGGGCATTTATAAAACAGTAGTCTTCAGCCCGAAATATCATTTAAAATATCATTTGAGTTTTCAAAACTTAGAAGTATGGCTGAATTTGCAAAATAGTATTTAAAACCTTGGACTGAAACCAAATGATATGCAAGATATGTTAAAACAGTAATATCAATCCCCGAAGGATTCACATAGTTGGCACGAAGCCCAAACATGGCAGTCAACCCATAGTATGATGATACAAGCAGTTTCAGTCAAATAGACGGAAAAATCAACAACCGGGACGGACCAAGTCACAATCCTCAACGGTGCTCTACCCCACGCTCATATCCGGCGTGCAAGTCACCTCAATACAACACTATGATGTGCAAATCCTGGGTTTCAAACCCTCAACATATTATTTACAAGTATTATTCACCTTGAACCGGTGAAATTCCTCGCTCGTGGCATCTTTGCCCCTCAATTGGCCTCCACGCGCGTCGAATCTAACTAAAATCAGAGCGAATATATTACAATATGCCAAGGGAACAATACCCAATCGAAAACAATCGAAATATAGCAAAAATCCCAAAACTAACAAAACCCGAGCCTCGGGCCCGCTTCTCGAAAAATTATAAAATTAACATCACCGGCTTCCTTATCTCGCCACGAGTTTATACATACCAAATTTACGAAAATCGGAGTCCACTTGACCCCTCAATTCACTAGTTTAAACTCTTTCAATTTTCAAGCCCTAACCTCCATTTTTAACCTTAATTCCCTTGGATTTTCAGTGTTAATCCATGTTTTTACACCATAATAACATAATCTAAGACCAAGAATCCATACCTGATGAAAACTCTCGAAACCCTCTTCAAAATCGTCCAAAAATCGCCTAAGTCCGAAGCCCCAAATGTTTTCTCCTTCAAAATTCGTGAAGGGGACTTAATATTGTTCTGCCCAAACCTTTTCGCTTCTGCGCTTTAATTACCGCTTCTGCGGTCACCGTTTTTGCGGTTTCCCAACCGCTTCTGCGGTTTCTCCCAAAAATGCCCAGACCGCTTCTGCGGTCCAAAATCGCATCTGCGATGCCTGCTTTTGCGGAAACCCCTCCGCTTCTGCGAAAATTGCCCAGGCCTTCAGAACATCTTTTGCGACCACCAAGCCGCATCTGCGGAACCACCTATGCGGTCCCTTTTCTGCAGATGCGGAAATGACAGAACCAACAAACTTCAAACCTGCAATAAACTCCAAACTCTCCGTTTAACCACCCAAACTCCCCCCGAGGCCGCCGAGACCTCAACCAAAAATGCAAACACCTCCTAAAACATCATACAAACTTGTTCCAATCATAAAAACACATCCAACAATATTAAAACCATCAAATCTTCTCAAATCAAAGCCTAAGTTCACCAAAAACTTCCGAAACTCGCATTCGATCAAAAACCCGACCAAACGACGTCCGAATGACCTAAAATTTTGTACACATATCCAAAATCACCTAACGAAGCTACAAAAACTCTCGGAATTCCATTCCAACCCTCGGTTCAAAATCTCACCTATCAACCGGAATTTGCCAAAACTCAAACTTCGCCAATTCAAGCCTAACTCTACACCGAACCTCCAAATTCAATTTTGATCGCGCTCCTAAGTCACAAATCATCCCCCGAAGCTAACCAAATCACCGGAATTCACATCCGAGCCTTCTAACTATATAGTCAACTTCCGGTTGACTTTTCCAAAACAAGCTTCCTTCTAAGAGACTATGTGCCTCATTTCCAACTAAAACCAATTCAATTCTATCCGATCAACTCAAATACTGATATTGAAACATAGAAAAACATAATATGGCGGAAATGGGGCGGTAACTCACGTGACGACAGGCCGGGTCATCACATCCTCCCCAACTTAAACAGATGCTCGTCCTCGAGCATACCCAGAGTTGTCCTAGAAGCCAACCAAGGACTGAACAACCTTACCACGAATATACCCGGGGTGATCCCACGTCACCCTATCCCTTATAGATCCGACAACACAACATGGCTGAAATACCCAATCCAGTCTAGCCCATAATTCACAGAACTACCTTTTCACTTCTGAAACCATCAATACGATCAAACCTCGCACCTATAGTTTGAATAGTCGCGAACCAGCTGTAATAACCCATACTTGCAACCTCAATGAAATCACACGATATACCACATAATCCAGTACTTGAAACGATAACTTCTATTCACAGCAGCTGTCCAAAACAACCATATACAGATAGAAACCTCTTATAGCTAAAGCCTCATTCCAACACTTCATATCCTATCAATGATAATGAAACACACAACAAACAGTAACCATTTCTCAGATCAACCACTCATGAAACCACTCCCTTTTTGACTAATACCACAGCAGATTTACGAAATCATACTCAAAATCAGAACCTCACGTCAATATTCAGAATAAACTCGAACCTCGATATTATTCTCCCAACAAGCTGTAATCAAATCTGTTCGTGTTCATCAATGACTCCAACGATCACCTCGAATTCAACGCACCACTATGGTGATATGACACCTCATCACAAGCCTAAGCCACAACTTTCATAATCCACGCACCAATGATGGGCGGCCTGAACCTACTCAAATCATGACAAATGAATCAAACAAAAGAGCTGTAACTCAGACTCCTCAGTACCATCACCACACAAGGATGAGACCCCATCTCCCATCATAAAAATAGAGTACATGAATCCTCCTCGAAAGGTCATAACTTCACATAGCCTTGACATAATGCGCGATCCTATCCAGACACTGTCACACATGATGCACCTCAAGTCACCATGCTCAAAATAGACAGCCACATGCAGATTGATGTCTGAAATCGAACAATCCATCACACCCATGGTGAAGTAAGTAATATACACCATTCAATCCTGAAAGGACACAACCTATGCGCTATTTGCCGAGCAACACCCAATACGGACTTTCTTTGGAAACCAAGAAGAAAGACATACCAAGTAACATATGGAAAACTGTTCTCAACATCACACTGTTGCGGCGTTCAACCCGATCCTGATAACATACCCGTGGCGGCGTGCCACCTGATCCACACGAATATCTCACATAGGGAGATGCACATCGAGCCAAATTTGCTCATAATAACAAGATACCGAGTATCGTTCGTTTGCATACTGAGTGCATAATGATATCTACATATAGCGTTGTAAGCCACAAAACTCAAACACAATCCGAAGATCATAACGCCTCACAGCACAGAAAGCATCTCATAGATCTCCCCAGATCACTAGCAGGCTCAATAATGATAGATTCAACCTGTCCCTCATCAATACATATCGGGGCCAACCAAGCCATCTCAATCTAAATATGTAGCCACATCGTCCTGCCAACGAGCTTAATACCAAGGAGCCTGAAGCTGCTCCTTCCACTATTATAACTCCTGCCAGAGCCGTACGATACTTTGCCCAGCACCAACTAAATACCAAAATCCACAGTCTCGCCCGACGGCATGCCCGACCACAAGGAACGCATCCGAAAAGTCTCTCAATAACAGGACTAAATCCATGGTAGTAACCTCTATGCTGACATCCTTCACAAAGATCCTATTAATAAAAGTGATCCTTGCCAACCGTCCGCTGGTCTTTGGAACACAACCATTCTGCTAGATATCCAATAATTCCACGATACATACTCAAAAATCTCCCCGAGCCACCAAGCCAACCTGAATATCACCAGTCGATCTAACAAGAAAGTGCCGCAACATCACTGAAATACCATCACTTAATCACATTGCCCTTTCTCTGAAATATATACTCTTGTCGGATCACTTTTAAACAACTATATAATTTTCCTTGATTATCTGAGGCTACCCGCTGCCTAAGTGCTTTATGAATTTCCTTTCTGACCTGAACTGAAACTTATCTAATCACGAGATTCCATAGATCTCATCTAGAAGAAAATCCTTACACATCTCATGCCTCTCATACTTGGAGAAGATGCACCTCTTCTACTACGGCAGCAATCAACNTATTCCCTTGTCGTAGTACCTCAATTCCTCAATCTAGGCTTACCGCACGAGACCCAAGCATAAGACCACACTGATAGGAGCCACAACCCGCTGACTACTCTCTCAAATGTTTCCAGAAACACCACATCTTAGAATACCTTACCCAGAAGAACCCTCTGTGAATCTAATTCTGTTTCATTTACTTTCCTGATGCGAATACATAGATTACCATAATTAACATAAAATACCACAAGTCTTGATCCTTTTCTAATGAAAACACAGTCCCTAGCCACATACCCAACCTTAAGACACCTGATTATTACATGCCAAATCTTGGACACAATAAAACCATTCTCGAGAGTCATTCACTCTTACACAACTGCAATTTACCTGACTTAATGAACAGAACCACTCGTGCTTTATTAGCACTCTGACACCGTAGATATGATCTCACTCCAATACAAACAAACATCTACCTTCTCTATACACTGAGCATCCTTTATCAACAACTGCTCAAGACATCCTATTATTTCCTCACATCTACGAAGCACCATATCACCTTTATCAAAATTTTGCTTCACTTGTGCCATCCTCGGCTCATTTTCTACAACCAGGACTGATCCGCCAGCATAACTCGAACGGAAACAACATAGCACATAACCGTGCGATCAGCTAATCAACAGCAACCTCCCCAACTTGGCTCGAAGCAATCTATCAGGACACATTTAATAACCCATAATACTTCTACTCTAATGATGCCACAACATTATAGTGAGATTAAATTCAAATCATCCACTAGTTTATGAAAACACAGATCCTCGGATACTGAAATCCTCTACAAACCTTGCATTCATCCCCACATCAGCTAAATCCACTCTCTAAAGTGACCCAAATTTCCCAATTACAACACGTATCCTTCCATTACATATGAGATCTTCTAACAATATACATAAGAATCGTACCCCTTAAGAACACTCCGCAGGAGATAACCCACCTGCTCCGTCTCAGTTTAGTATTTCAGCACACCTTCCACCATCATACACTTAACACAGCCATTTAGTCTTCCTGAGTCTGAACTCATATCGCCACAAGTAATGTACTTCACTTCTCAACTAGGAGATACAAAAATATTCTTCATGTGCCTATAATTCAGACTACACATCAAGCCATAATAGGAAAAGAATCACTTAACAATCCATCTACTATCTTGCAGACTTCTCCGTCATTACCAAGTCATATAGAAATATTACACAGTACCAACATACTCATTACATAGCTATCCAGCCGCCATTCCCACAATTAGGGACAATACTGAACATATAATTTCATAATACCAGCTCACAAAATCAGCACCTTGGTGCTCAAACCATAAGCAAAGATCCGGCCTCAAGTCCTCCAGACTGGCCCAACATCAAACTCACGGGATCACTTCTCGCCCCTCGATCGGGGAATCACAAGACATCAAGGCACTTACAATACTGAGCGCTCATGTACGCATATAGATGTGTGGAAGGAATTTCAAGAGTTACATCTCAAGTTGAATCAAGTACGCACGATAAGAATTCCAAGAAAGTGAAGTTTTCCTAAAGGTTCTGCAGCCTCTCGAGGATAAATACAGACATCTCCGTACCGATCTGCGAGACTCTACTAAACCTGCTCAAAACTCACTACCGGGTGGTCAAGCACCTGCATCTGCACGCGAGGTGCAGGGAGTAAAGTGAGTACTCCAACTCAGTGAGTAATAAAAGTAAATAATAGCTGAAAGCAAGAAATCACGTAAGGTACTCCATCATGCTATATAGAACAGTGCGACCCTTTTTAGAAAATAGTAAAACCGTGAAATCCTTTGGAAAACATCTGGGCTTAGTAAAAACCTCTTTTGAAAATATTTCTTTTCAACAGTTGCGAAAATAATTTCAACAAGTAGGGAATAATCAGAAATCTGCCCCTCGGGCTCAATATCAACCTCTCAGTACAGTATCAGCCCCGCGGGCTCACTCCCAACTCACAAGGTACAACATCAGCCTCTCGGGCTCACTCCCAACTCACAAAGTACAAAATCAGCCTCTCGGGCACATCACTCCATTAACAAATAACACCAGGGTGTCTGGTAAACAGTGCAAGAAGTAGCATGGATGCCAATGATATGAGTGTTGAATGTCATGAGAATATTACAAAATAAGAACAAATGCATGAGTGCAATGCAATGCATATAACGGTACACTCTAGTGCCCGCTGCGGCGTGCAGCCCGCTCTATTTATTTATCGTCGACGGTGTCACACCTCTTTTTTTACGGAGCTTACACCCTAGCAAAAGGGATATAAACACAAAAGAGTTTTTTCAATTAAAGGACGGTCAGAACGGGATTAGTTATTTAAAAGTTTCAAAGTCGCCACTTGAGAATATAACGGTGTCTCAAGTCACCAAATTAGTCCCGAACCGA
>MU708865.1:104753-117935 GCA_026770625.1 Nicotiana glauca | reverse complement strand
CTTCTTCTCTTCTCCTAGCTCCAAGATGAAGCTCCTCCTTCTTCTATGGCTCTTTCTCCCTAAAAATCTGATCTCTAATCTCATCCCCCTTCAATAATGGAGGTTTACTTTAAGTAAATTGAGTGGATCCCTTCAGTTTTCCCATTTTACCCCTCAATAATTCATTTCCCGGACAGAAACGCGCGAAGTAGCGTGCGAACTATGAACTTCGCGCGTTTCTTCGCGCGACCAAGGCAGAAATTTTTCCAAAACGCGCGAAGAAACACGCGAAGTTTATATTTCGCGTGTCTGCGAAGTCGGTAAAATGCAGAAAATGAAAGTTATAGCCCTCTTAAATAGCTTTCCATCAATATATTATGGAGCCCAAACGGAGTTATGAGCAAGAAGTAATGGGCATTTTACTAGACAATGTGTCGTATGCCTGCTCAAATCATTGTTTTGTTCTTAACTATCATCTGTTGATCTTCGAACACGATTCCGGCTTGATTTATTTAGCTTTTACTCAGACTTCAAAGCCCCAAATTAATCAAAATCATCCCAAATATAATTCACAAGTCGGATCGCTTCCTGCAAGACATAAGGCATGAATTTAGTGTAATTCATTATCATTTAAGCTCAAATCATTATGAAATGCAATACTTATAGTGTTGTTACAATAACTAAAACATGAGTTTTTAGCCTATGATCACCTGTAAGGCTACCTCAGTCTCGTAGAATATGAAAAAGCCTGCTCCCGCACTAATGCTGTTGCTGCTCCTTAAAATCTGGACCTGTGCAAAAATGCACAGAAGTGTAGCATCAGCGCAACTGACCCCATATGCTGGTAAGTGTCTAGCCTAACCCCGGTGAAGTAGTGACAAGGCTAGACTGGACAGCACATAAACCTGTGCAGTTATAAATATACAACGGAAACGAAATACCAAACAACTAACAATATGGGAGGGAGAAATATACTATGAGGAGATAATATTTATAACAGAAATCCCGAATAACAACTAAAGCAACTTAGATTCACAATATTCAAGGAAACAATGTTCAATATAAACATATAGTTACCATTGTTGCAGCGTGCAACCCGGTCCATCTTTGCCATTGTTGCGGCGTGCAACCCGATCCACAAACACCATTGTTGCGGCGTGCAACCCGACCAATACCATTTATCAGGTATCATTGCTGCGGCGCGCAATCAGATCATCAATATCATTGTTGCGGCGCGCAACCCGCTCCTCAATATCATTTAACAGTCTAGTTACCCAACCAACAGTCACAATTAAGGGACATAACGATAAGCAAACATTTGAAAAAAATCCCGGCAAGGCAAAAGAATCCAACAAGTTCAACCAAATGTCCCGGCAAGGGAACAATCAATAACGCTTTCTTTTTCTTACTTTTCTTATCTTATAATTCAGTCTACCATTTTTTAGCCAACGCTCCAAAGAATCCAGTCATTTCACATACTTTCAATATTCATATAATAATTCGAGCCAATGCTCCCAGGAATCAATTAATCATTTCACTGTTCACATGTTATTCACAATATTTAGAAATCCTCCAAATAAACACGGAGTTCACAGCCAAGTTATGATAATCACATTATAAGGACTCACGGTCATGCTAGACACCGATGTATAGATACTCGTCACCATGCCTATATATCGTACTCGGTCACATAGCAATTAGCAACAAGACTTAACTCTTATTCCATCAAGCTAGGGTTAAACCAAACACTTACCTCAGAGACTTGAAATCCACTTAATCCTCAACTATAGCTTTATCTCGCGGTTCCACCTCTAATTCGCGCAAATCTAATCACAAATTATTCAATTACTTTAATAAACACTATATGAATCAATTTGAATGCATACAAATGATTTTCCCAAGTTTTTCCCAAAAATTCCCCCGGGTCCACGTGGTCAAAACCCGAGGTTCGGACCAAAACCCGATTACCCTTTCCCCCACGAACTCAAATATGTAATTTATTTTGAAATCGGACCTCAAATCGAGGTCCAACTACCCAATTTATAGAAAACATAGGTTCTAACCAAAACCCCAATTTCACCAATGAAAACCCTTTCAAGTGAAAAACATGTTTAATGATGTTAAAGATTGAAATAATCGAGTAGAGATCTAGTTACAAGTGATTTGGGATGAAGTTTGCTCTTGAAAAATCACCTATAGTGTTTGGGTTTTGAAAGAATGGTGAAAAGTGATGAAAATTCGACTAAGTATAAAATTTGTTGGGTTGTGGATATGGGAATTGCGAACCTTAGTTCGCATTTGCAAAAGATACAGGCTTGGGAATTGCATCATTTTGGTTCGCATATGCGAACCCAGGTCTGGAGGCCATCCTTGGCATTTGCGAGAAAATAGGTCGCATTTGCAACCCTATGCCCAGACCCCAGGCTTCGCTTTTGCGGGCAAGTGATCGCATTTGCAATCTGGCCCAGCCTTCCCCCTTATTCGCATTTGCGAGAATATATTCGCAAATGCGAGAATACCAGACCTGACCTGCAATTTTTTTCCAAAGTTCAAAAATGCAACTCGACACCTATCCAAAACTCACCAGAGCCTCGGGTCTCCAAACCAAACATGCACACAACCTCAAAAACATCCTACGGACTTACTCATGCGATAAAATCACAAAAATAACGTCATTTATATAGAATCAAGCATCAAAACACATGATTTTTCTTCTAAACTTGATGAACTTTCAAACTTGGAACTTATAGTCTGAAACACATCAAACGACGTCCGATTTCGACCAAACTTCACAGAAAGCGCTTAAACAATATATAAGAATTGTACCGGGCATCGGAACCAAAATACGAGCCCGATACCCTAGTCTTTTGATCAATCTTCATTTCCATTTTCCTTAACAATTTCAGAAAAACAATTTAACAGAAAAATTCTTTTACTCGGGTTCTAGTCCTCGAATTTCGACTCCGGGCACATGCCCAAGTCCCCTATTTTTCTATGGATCCTCCGGGACCGTCAAAGCACGGGTGTCCATTTACTAAAAATGTTGACCGAAGTCAACTTTAATCGTATTAATATCAAAATTCTTCAAAGTTTTCACAGATTTCACATATTTCAGCATAAAAGCTTTCTGGCTACGCGCCTGGACCACACATGCAAATCAAGACAAGTAAAAATGAGGTTTTCAAGTCCTCAGAAGCACGGAATGAGTGAGGAAACAGGTGATGACCCTTTGGGTCGTCATATCCTCCACCTCTAAAACAACCGTTCATCCTCGAACGGACAAAAGAAAGAAGTACCTGACTCGGAAAATAGATGTGGATAACGGCTCCGCATATCGATCTCGGACTCCCAGGTCGAGGCCTCAGAGGGATGACCTCTCCACTGAACACGAACAGAGGGAAAGCTCCTTGATCTCAACTAAAGAACCTGCCGGTCTAGAATAGCTACCGGCTCCTCCTCTTATGATAAATCCTTGTCCAACCGGACAGTGCTGAAGTCTAACACATGTGTAGAATCCCCATGATACCTCTGAAGCATAGATACATGAAAAACTGAATGCACGGCTGATAAGCTAGGTGGCAATGCAAGTCTATAATCCACCTCTCCCACTCGATCAAGAATCTCAAACGGACCAATGTACCTAGGGAGCTTGCCCTCCTTTCCAAACCTCATCACGCCCTTCATAGGCGACACCCGGAGCAATACCCGGTCGCGAACCATAAAATCTACATCTCGGACCTTACGGTCTGCATAACTCTTCTGCCTAGACTGAGCGGAATGCAGCCTCTCCTGAATGATCTTGACCTTATCTAAGGCCTCCTCAACTAAGTCTGTACCCAATAACCGAGCCTCTCCCGGCTCAAACCATCCGATTGGAGACCAACATCACCTACCATACAACGCCTCATATAAAGCCATCTGAATGCTGGACTGGTAGCTGTTATTGTAGGCAAACTCTGCTAAAGGCAAAAACCGGTCCCACGAGCCTCCAAAGTCGATGACACAAGCTCGGAGCATATCCTCCAAAATATGAATAGTCCGCTCGGACTGACCGTCCGTCTGAGGATGGAACACTGTGCTCAACTGAACTTGGGTGCCTAACTCTTGCTGAACCGCTCTCCAGAAGCGTGAGGTAAACTGCGTACCCCAATCTGAAATGATGGATACCGGCACCCCATGAAGGCAAACAATCTCCCGGATATAAATCTCAGCTAATCTCTCGGATGAATAGAAGACTGCCACTAGAATTAAATGCGCTGACTTGGTCAGCCTATCAACAATGACCCAAATAGCATCAAACTTCTTCTGATTCAACGGAAGTCCAGTAATGAAATCCATGGTAATCCTCTCCCACTTCCACTCGGGAAGCTCAATCCTCTGAAACAAACCACCGGGCCTCTGATGCTCCTTCATGACCTGCTGACAGTTCAATCACCGAGCCACATACGCAACAATGTCCTTTTTCATCCTATGCCACCAATAATGCTGCCACAGGTCCTGATACATCTTTGCAGCGCCCGGATGAATAGAATACTGAGAATTATGGGCCTCCGCTAAGATCAACTCTCGAATCACATCCACATTGGGCCCACAAACTCGCCCCTGCAATCTCAAAATACCATCATCATCTAAGGTCACCTTCATGGCACCTCCATGCTGCACCGTGTCTCTCAGGACACACAAATGGGGATCATCAAAATGCTAATCATGGATACACTCCAATAGAGAAGAACGCGCGACCATGCAAGCCAATAATCTGTTGGGCTCAGAAATGTCTAATCTCACAAATCGATTGGCTAAGGCCTGAATATCTAAAGAAAGCGGCCTCTGGCTGACCGAGATGTAGGCAAGACTACACATGCTGGATGACTTCCTACTCAATGCATCGTCTACCACATTGGCCTTACCCGGGTGATATAAGATAGTAACATCATAATCTTTCAACAACTCTAACCACCTCCTCTGCCTCATATTCAGCTCCTTCTACTTGAACAAGTACTGAAGGCTCTTGTGATCCGTGTACACCTCACACTCACACCATATAGATAATGCCTCCAAATCTTCAAAGCATGAACAACCGCTACCAACTCTAGGTCATGAACCAGATAATTCTTCTCATGGATCTTCAACTGTCTCGAAGCAAAGGCAATAACTTTTCCATCCTGCATCAATACTACTTCAAGCCCAATGCGAGAAGCATCACAATAGACTGTGTAAGTCCCTGAACCCGTGGGCAAAACCAACACCGGTGTCGTAGTCAGAATTGTCTTGAGTTTCTGAAAGCTCGCCTCACACTCATCTGACCACCTGAACTGGGCACCCTTTTGGTTCAATATGGTCATCGGGGCTGCAATGGACAAAAATCCCTCCACGAACTGACGGTAATAACCTGCTAACCCTAAGAAACTCCGAATCTCGATCACCGAAGCTAATCGAGGCCAATTCTTGACTGCTGAAATCTTCCTTGGGTCCACCTGAATTCTCTCTGCTGATACAGTATGACCCAGAAATGCAACCAAACTCAACTAGAACTCGCACTTCAAAAACTTAGCATATAACTATCTATCCTTCAGAGTCTGGAGAACCACTCTGAGGTGCTGCTCGTGCTCTTCCCAGCTGCGGGAATACACCAGAATATCGTCTATAAAGACTATCACGAACAAGTCTAGATAAGGCCTGAACACTCAGTTCATCAACTCCATAAATGTTGTTGGGGTATTGGTCAACCCAAATGACATGACTACAAACTCGTAGTGCCTATAAAGAGTGCGGAATGTTGTCTTAGGGACATCAGACGCCCTATTCCTCAGCTGATGGTAGCCAGATCTCAAGTCTATCTTTGAGAACACCCTTGCTCCCTGAAGCTGGTCAAACAAATCATCAATCATCGACAGTGGATATTTGTTCTTTATCGTCACCTTGCTCAACTGCCAGTAATAAATGCACATCTGCATCGAACCATCCTTCTTCTTTACAAATAACACCGGCGCACCACAAGAAGAAACACTAGGCCTGATAAAACCCTTCTCTAGTAAATTCTGCAACTGGTCCTTTAACTCTTTTAACTCTGGCGGGGCCATGCAATACGGCGGAATAGAAATGGGCTGCGTGCCCGGAACTAGATCAATACAAAAATCAATATCCCTGTCGGGCAGCATACCCGGCAGGTCTGAAGGGAAAACCTCGGGAAACTCCCGAACAATAGGAACCGAGTCAATAAAAGGAACCTCTGTGCTGGAGTTGCGAACATATGCCAGATAAGCTAAACACCCCTTCTCAACCATGCGTCGATTCATAACATAGGAAGTAACACTGCGAGTGGCATGACCTGAGGTCCCTCTCCACTCTAGTCGGGGCAATTCTGGCAAGGCCAAGGTCACCGTCTTGGCGTGACAATCCAAGATGGCATGATACGGGAACAACCGATCCATCCCCAATATAACCTCGAAATCCAACATATCTAATAGCCGTAGATCAACACGGGTCTCAAGACCCTCAAACATAACCACACAGGAACAATGCACCTGGTCGACTACTATAGAGTCACCCACCGGTGTAGACACATAAACAGGAATGTCCAAAGTATAACTAGACATAGACAAGCAGGGTGCAAAATGGGAAGACACATATTAATATGTAGAACCAGGGTCAAATAGCACTGATGTATCTCTATCACAAACCAGAATAGTACTTGTAATAACAGCATTTGACTCCTCCGTCTCTGGCCTGGCTGGCAAAGCATAAAACTGGGGCTCAACTCCACCTCCCTAAACCATGTCTCTAGGAAGATTGGCCATCGGCTGACCCCTACCTCTAGTGGTACGGCCTCCACCTCTACGGTCCCGACCTCCACCTCTATGATCCCCACCCTCGCCCCTGGCTGGCTGGGCAGGCTGTGGGTCAACTGGTGCTTGAATCATGGGGTGAGGACCCTGCTGCTATGAATGTGTACCCCTTAATCTCGGGCAAGCTCTCCTGATGTGACCATACTCACCACACTCATAACATCCCTCTGTACGATAAGACTGGCCTTGACGGCCCGAATAACCTCCACGAACACTCTGAAGAGGTTGTGCACTGATGGGCTGCTGATCAGAATACTGCCCATGAAAACCACGATCACTTGAGACACCCTGTGAAGCCTAGAGGGATGACTGAAAAGGCATGGAAGACTGGCCCCTATCACAAGAACCCCTGCCTCCCGATGAGGCACCACCAAATCGACCTGAGTGACGGGACCTTTTGTCTGCCCTATAACTACCCCCTGTGGCAGAACCATATCGATCCTCTGGCCACATTGGCTGCCTTCTGAAAAGTAATGTCACTACCCGTCTCTCTGGCCATCTAAAAACGAATAGGTTGGATCAAACCATCAATAAATCTCCTCACCCTCTCCCTATAAGTGGGAAGTATGACGAGGGCATGGCGAGCTAGAACGATAAATCGGGTCTCATATTGGGTGACCATCATAGACCCCTGCTGGAGGCACTCAAACTGTCTCCGATAAGCATCCCTCTAAGTAACGGGAAGAAGCTTCTCTAGGAATAACTCTGAAAAATGATCCCAAGTCAAAAGCGGAAACCCTACTGGTCTGGCTAAACAATAATCCCTCCACCAAGTCTTAACGGATCCAGATAGACGAAAAGCCGCAAAATCCACTCCATTGGACTCCATAATGCCCATGTTCCGAAGAACCTCGTGGAAGCTATAGAAGAAATCCTGGGGGTCCTTAGAAAAAGCTCCGCTAAATATAGCAGTGAAGAGTTTCGTGAACCTGTCCAGCCTCCACAAAGCATCTGCGGACATAGCCGCTCCATTACCGGCCTGTGCAACTACCCCCGGCTGAAATGCCACAGCTGGATAAACCGGTGGAATCTAGGCCTGGGGAGCTACCTGCTCCAGAGTACGTGCAGCAGGAGTCTGGGCTCCTCCTCTATCCTGGGAAGTGGCTGGTGTTGCAGGAAGCAATCCTGCTCGGGTGAAACTCTCCATGAGGCCAACCAACTGGACCAAGGCGTCCTGAAGAACTGGGGTAGCAATAAACCCCTCTGGGACCTGAGCTGGGCCCACTGGAACAGTCTGGGCTGGGGCCAGAACCTCCTTGTCAAGGCCAATATGAGGGTCTGCCACTGGCGTTGCTGCTGGTGGCTGGGCCTTGCCCCTATCTCGACCCCTAGCGTGGCCACGTCCTCTGCCCCTAGTGGGAGCTGCCGGGGGATCGAACTATTGATCGGTGGATGAGGAAGCACGTGTTCTCGCTATCTGCGAAAGAACAGAGTAGAAATTCAATCAACATTTGAGAAACCAAATCGCACGACAAGAAAGAACAAATAAGAGATTTATCCTAACTCAATAGACTATGTGGAACAAGTACAGGCGTCTTTGTACCTACCCCTCAGACTCTACTAAGTTTGTCTGTGAGTTGTGAGACCTATGTAACTTAGTGCTCTGACACCAGCTTGTCACGACCCGGATTTCCCATACATCGGGATCGTGATGCCGCCTACTCATGGTAGCTATGCAAGCCAACCTATTTACCTTTTTTATCATTAAACAATTATCTTAGCAGTCTATAGCATCAATATAAAACATTAATTCTAATGAGAACAATAGCGGAAGTTTGTCTGATAAATACGAATCAAAATACAGAACAGTTAAGGCAACAGTCAAATACGAAAAAGCATAAAGAAGAGACACCGGGCCTGCGGACACCTGCAAGGCTACCTCAGTCTCGTAGAATATGAAAAAGCCTGCTCCCGCACTAATGCTGCTACTGCTGCTCAAAACCTGGAATTGTGCAAAAATGCACAGAAGTGTAGCATCAGCACAACCGACCCCATGTGTTGGTAAGTGTCTAGCCTAACCCCGGCAAAGTAGTGATGAGGCTATACTGGACACCACATAAATCTGTGCAGTTTTAATATACAACGGAAACGAAATACCAAAGAACTAACAATATGGGTGGGAGAAACATACTATTAGGAGATAACATTAATAACAGAAATCTCGAATAACAACTAAAGCAACTTAGTCTCATAATAACCAAGGAAACAATGTTCAATATAAACATATAGTGTCAACAACTCTTGCAGCGTGCAACCCGGTCCATAGTTACCATTGTTGCGGCATGCAACCCGATCCATAAATACCACTATTGCGGCGTGCAACCCGACCCATACCATTTATCAGGTATCATTGTTGCGGTGCGCAACCCGATCCTCAATATCATTATTGCGGCGCACAACCCGCTCCTCAATATCATTTAACAGTCTAGTTCCCCAACCAACAGTCACAATTAAGGGACATAACGATAAGCAAACATTTGACAAAAATCTCGGCAAGGCAAAAAAATCCAACAAGTTCAACCAAACGTCCCGGCAAGGGAATAATCAACAACGCTTTCTTTTTCTTACTTTTCTTATCTTATAATTCACTCTACCATTTTTGAGCCAACGCTCCAAAGAATCCAGTCATTTCATATACTTTCAATATTTGTATCACAATTCGAGCCAATGCTCCCACGAATCTATTAATCATTTTACCGTTCACATCCAAGTCATGATAATCACATTTTAAGGACTCACAGTCATGCTAGACACCGATGTATAGATACTCGTCACCATGCCTATACATCGTACTCGATCACATAGAAATTAGCAACAAGACTTAACTCATATTCCCTCAAGCTAGGGTTAAACAAAACACTTACCTCAAAGCCTTGAAATCCACTTAATCCTCAACTATAGCTTTACCTCGCGGTTCCACCTCTAATTCGCACAAATCTAATCACAAATTATTCAATTACTTTAATAAACACTATATGAATCAATTTGAATGCATAAAAATGATTTTCCCAACTTTTTCCCAAAAATTACAAAAAATGCCCCCGGGCCCATGTGGTCAAAACCCAAGGTTCAGACCAAAACCCGATTACCCTTTCCCCCACGAACTCAAATATGTAATTTATTTTGAAATCGGACCTCAAATCGAGGTCCAACTCCCGAATTTATAGAAAACCTAGGTTCTACCCAAAACCCCAATTTCACACATAAAACTCCTTGATTTCAAGTGAAAAACATGTTTAATGATGTTAAAGATTGAAAGAATCGAGTAGAAATCAACATACAAGTGATTTGGGATGAAGTTTGCTCTTAAAAAATCGCCTATGATGTTTGGGTTTTGAAAGAATGGTGAAAAGTGATGAAAATTCAACTAAGTATAAATTTTGCTGGGCTGCAGATATGGGAATTGCGAACCTTAGTTCGCATTTGGAAAAGATGCAGGCCTGGAAATAGCAACATTTTGGTTCGCATTTGCGAACCTAGGTCTGGAGGCCATCCTTCGCATTTGCGAGAAAATGGGTTGCATTTGCGACCCTATGCCCAAACGCCAGGCTTTGCTTTTGCGGGCAAGTGATCGCATTTGTGATCTGGCCAAGCCTTCCCCCTTCTTCGCATTTGCGATGGTGAATTCGCAATTGCGACTCTCGCATTTGCGAGAATATTTTTGCAAATGCGAGAATACCAGACCTGACCTGCAATTTTTTTTCAACGTTCAAAAATGCAACTCGACACCTATCCAAAACTCATCCGAGCCCTCGGGGCTCCAAACCAAACATGCAACCTCAAAAATATCCTACGGACTTACTCATGCGATCAAATTGCCAAAATAACATCATTTACATAGAATCAAGCTTCAAAACACATGATTTTTCTTCTAAACTTCATGAACTTTCAAACTTGGAACTTATAGTCTGAAACACGTCAAACGACGTCCGATTTCGACCAAACTTCACAGAAAGCACTTAAACAATATATAAGACTTGTACCGGGCGTCGGAACCAAAATATGAGCCCGATACCCTAGTATTTTGATCAATCTTCATTTCCATTTTCCTTAACAATTTCAAAAAAATAATTTAACAGAAAAATTCTTTTACTCGGGTTCAAGACCTCGGATTTCGACTCCGGGCACATACCAGAGTCCCATATTTTTGTACGGACCCTCCGGGACCATCAAATCACAGGTCCGGGTCCGTTTACAAAAAATATTGACCGAAGTCAACTTTAATCATATTAATATCAAAATTGTTCAAAGTTTTTACAGATTTCACATATTTCAGTATAAAAGCTTTCCGGCTACGCGTCCGAATTGCGCACGCAAATCAAGACAAGTAAAAATGTAGTTTTCACTGCCTCAGAAGCACAAAAAGAGTGAGGAAACAAGTGATGACCCTTTGGGTCGTCACACACTCGGAGAAGTGAAATAAGCATTTTATTATCTCAAGCTATAAGATTTTTTGTTGTTATTGTATAAGGACTATTTTTATAATTGAGTTAAATTGGAATTTGCAGGGCTTTGTGAATCTGAAAAGGTAAAAAAAACTCAGAGGAACGAATTGGTGTAAAAATGTTGCAGGACTCAAAGTTGGATAAAATTTAGCGCCTCCTGGTTTTGATTAAATATTTGAAGGTAATATTCTTTTTCCTCAGGTAGAAGAGGAGATGCAGGGCACTCGGAGAAGTGAAATAAGTATTTTATTATCTCAAGCTATAAGATTTTTTGTTGTTATTGTATAAAGACTATTTTTATATTTGAGTTAAATTGGAATTTGCAGGGCTTTGTGAATCTGAAAAGGTAAAAAAAACTCAGATGAATGAATTGGTGTAAAAATGTTAGAGGACTCAAAGTTGGAGAAAATGTAGCGCCTCCTTGTTTTGATCAAAACTTTGAAGGTGATACTCTTTTTCCTCATGCAGAAGAAGAGATGCAGGGCACTCGAAGAAGTGAAATAAGTATTTTATTAGCTTAAGCTATAAGATTTTTTGTTGTTATTGTAGTAGGACTATTTTTATATTTGTGTTAAATTGGAATTTGCAAGGCATTGTGAATCTGAAAAGGTAAAAAAATTGAGAGGAATGAATTGGTGTAAAAAATATACAGGACTCAAAGTTGGAGAAAATGTTGTGCCTCCTGGTTTTGATCAAATATTTGAAGGCGATACTGATCTTTTTCCTCATGAAGAAGAAGAGATGCATAGCGCACAGAGAAGTGAAATAACTATTTTATTATCTCAAGCTATAAGATTTTTTTATTATTATTGTACAATATCTATTTTTATATTTGGGTTAAATTGAAATTTGCAGGGTCATGTGAATCTGAAAAGGTAAAAAAAAGTGAGAGAAACAAATAGGTGTAAAAAAGTTGCAGGACTCAAAGCTGGAGAAAAATTGCGCGTCACTTTCTACCATAATAGGATTGTTGGGCAGCATCAAGCCTCATTTACGAGACACTTAGGTATATTGGTCCGTGATCGTAATATGTGCCCATTGCGTGTACACTCATGGGCAGATATCGAGGAATATAAGTTAAAACACATGTGGGAAGCTGTTACGGTAAAGATTTAAAGCATTACTTTCTTGATTTGGCTTCTCCATCTCTACTTGTTAATACAATATGTTAACTCAATCTCTTCTTCTTTTTATAAATCCCAAAATTTGAACCCTAAGTTGCTGTAACTAATAGACCATTTGGAGCTTGCTAAATCTGTTCTTAATTGATTGGACTAATTTTTTTCTTGTAAGTCGAAACTAAATTGTTTAGTAAATTTTTATATGTGCTGTGAGTTTAACAAGCATTTCTGATTTTAATAAAGTAACCTTCTGCTATGCGAAGCATTAAATTAGGTTGATTTAATATTCACCTTTAATTTAGTGTTCACATTATTACTTCTTTTGCACTATTAAGCAGTATTATAATGATTAGTTTCATTTATTTCCTAAACTTTGAACTTTTTAGGTTTTAAATCCTTTATGATTCCAAGTGATTAGTTAGTTCAGTTGCAGGTGCAGGAAACAGTTCTTAAGCTTCATGATAGGATTTCTTAGTTACTGATTACTTTTCATATTTGCTGAAATCGGCTTGTTTAATTACCTATTATACCTGTTATGGGCAGAATGTAGCGTCCTGTCGGGGAGAAGTATTGTGTGATTCTACTAGTTTATTTCTTGTCAATAAGTTAAGGAGATAGTGTGCTCTCATGTCTCAGAAATAGTAAAAGTTATAGGTGACGTGTCTTTTCTTATTAAATAGATGTTGAAGCATGGATACCATTATGTATAAGTAGATATTTAGAATGGAATAAACTTATCCTGCTATAGAATCTTATTATGACAATAAGATGTGTAGATGAAAATGAACGACA
>MU708865.1:84373-102345 GCA_026770625.1 Nicotiana glauca | reverse complement strand
CCCCCCCCCCCCCCCAAGGGAGCCTGGAATTTAGCTTCGGCACCTATCCCCTGTGACCCTGGAAATATCTAGTCAAAACCTAATGTAACAGTTTTAAAAGAAGTCAGGTTTCTAGCTTCCTTAGAACTTGCTTGTCACGACCCAAATCCCGAACCTGGTGGTGATGCTCCTCTGGTGATGACAAGGCCAGCCAGTCAATACAATTCATCATTTTAAATCAATTATTTAATACAACTATAGTACAACATGGTTTAATAATAACAATTAATGGAAGTATAGATAAAAATGCGGAAATCCAACCCAACACACCTAACCGGGGTGTCACAAGTCATGAGCAACAAAGGAGTCCTGACACAAGTCTACTAAATACGAAATCTAATACAATAGTTCGAATAATAGAGAAATAATGAGATAAAGGAGTCACGGGGGTTGCGGACGCCAACAATTTCCTCGTAGTCTCTGAAACACCACCTGGACTGGAAGGATCCGCTCTCGGGGATGGGAATGTACTCTGCCTGAATCTGCACACACGATGTAGGGAGTAACGTGAGTACTCTGACCCAGTGAGTAATACATATAAATAATAGCTGAAAGCAAGAAAATACGTAAAGGCACAAAGCATTCTATACAGAAGCAGTAAAATCACTTAAATAGAAAATCAGTGAAATATCATATGAAATCTCCTTTAAACTAGTAAAACGGATAATTTGGTAGTAAATGACAAGTAGAAATCTGCCCATCGGGCTCAATATCAAAATAACAAGTAGAAATCTACCCATCTGGCTCAGTATCAAAATAACAAGTAAAAATTTGCCCCTCGGGCTCAGTATCAGTAACTCAGAATAGTATCAGCCCCTCGGGCTAACTCTCAGAATAGTATCAGCCCCTCGGGCTAACTCTCAGAACAATATCATATAGTAACCACTGCGGCGTGCAGCCCGATCCATATAACGCTGCGATATGTGGCCCGATCCATTTAACGTCGATGTCGCTCACTGGGGGTGTGTAGATTCCAGAGGGGCTCGTACAGCCCAAGCGCTATATTATCATAAGGCCTTAAAGACTGTCATATCAACATAAGGCCTTAAAGCCTTCTCAAATCACACTCGAGGCCTGAAAGTCTCCTCACATAACACTCGAGGACTAGAAGCCTCCTCACATCACTCAACATCTCCTCACATATGGCCCTCGGCCTCAATCAGTCCAGAAAATAATCATAAGCCCCATGGGCATCAGTAAAACAATGGTGCTCAGCTCGAACAACATTAAAATATCATTTAAATCTCAAGTTGAGTATAAATGTAGAGAAGTTCATGAAACAGTATAATTCAGTTGGACTGAGTTCAAATAATATTTCAATTAGTGAGGAAAAACAGTGATGGAAATTCACAAAGGATTTCAAATAGTCAGCACGAAGCCCAAGTATGGCAATAAGCCCAAATCATAGTGAAAAACATCAAGTCTTTATCAAATACGCAGTAAAATATCAACCGGGATGGACCAAGTCACAATTTCCAATAGTAAATGACTCCGCGTGCATCATACATCGTGTGTTTCATCTCAACATAGCACTACGTTGTGCAAATCCGGGGTTTCAAACCCTCAGGACATCATTTAAAATCATTAATCACCTCAATCCGAGCAAAATCCTACTCCGAAATGCCATTTCCCCTTGAATCAGCCTCCAATCGATCTGAATCTAGCCACAGTTAATTCCATTCAGTCAATACTAATTATAGGAATTAATTCCATATGAAAATACTACTTTTCCAACAAAATCCAAAATTAACCCAAAATTTGCCAATGGGGCCCATGTCTCGGAATCTAGCGAAACTCATAAAATCTGACAACCCATTCCGATACGAGTTCAACCATACCAAAATTATCAAATTCCGACAACAACTCGACCTCTAAATCTTAATTTTTCATTTTTGAAAAGTTTTTGCAAAAATTCCAATTTCTTCCATTTAAATCCGAATTAAATGATGAATATGGACATGGATTTATGAAATATAATCACTTTCGGATATAGAATACTTACCCAAGTTGAAGTCGTGAAAATCCCCTTTGGAATCGTCTAAATCCGAGACTCAAAACTCAAGAATGAGTAAAAATGGCTAACTTTCATGTTAAGAATTTGTCCAGACAATTTGCATTTGTCAATTGAGACTTATAAATCGCATTTGATACATGCGATTTCGCTTGTCCCAGAGAAAAAAAAATAGCATTACCAGCCTTTAGTAAATCACTCACAACCTTTTGTACAAATATCCAAATGATTAACGGTTTAACCTTATGGAACCTAGAAAGAAAGTGCTACAACTTTCATGTTTTGCAAATTTTCAGATTCCTTATGAATTTTGAGGTATATGTTTCCAAAGTAGTCTCCTCGCATCAAATATTTCTGGAAATTTTCAAAACAGCTTTGCCAATCCTTATCCTATCGATCATAACTTTCAGTACAAGTACCAAAATAATTAATGGTTTATCTTTCTAGAAACTAGAATGCAAGGGCTACAACTTTTGTGTTTTATACAATTACAGATTCCTTATGTAAATTAAGATATAAGCTTTGGAAATAGGCTCCATGATTGCACCGATGCTGTCCAAGACAGCATTTGCAGTAGAAAATTCCAGCAACCTTTTTGTTCGATTTTCATTCCGTTAACCTTCCGAAATCCACCCGAGGCCCTCGGGACCTTAAGCAATTATACTAAAATGTACTTAATCAAGGCTGCAAACCATGTCAAACATCGAAATTACGAATCACGCATCGAATTGAATTATTAGTTTTCGAATCTTCCAACTTCTACATTTAGCGCCGAAACATATCAAATCAATGCGGAATGACTTTAAATTTTGCACACAAGTCATAAATGACATAACGAAGCTATGAAAATTTTCAGAACTGGATTTCGACCACGATATCAAAAAGTCAACTCTTGGTCAAACTTTTCCAAAAATCTTCTATTTTCTAACTTTCGCCAAAATGCGCTAAATTGTCCTACGGACTTCCAAATCAAAATTCGAATACGCTCCTAAGTCCAAAATTACCATACGAAACTATTGGAATCATCAAGATTCCACTCCGGGTCTTTTTCTCAAAAGTCAAATCTCCGGTCAAACTTAAGAAATCTTTAGCCTTAGATTTTTAGATTTCGTTAAATGACATTAATTTGATCTAGGGACCTCTAAATTCGATTTCGGGCATATGACCAAGTCCCAAATCATGATACGGAACTATCGGTAAGGTCAAAATGATTATCCGGGTTCGTTTGCTCAAAATGTGGACCAAAGTCAACTTTGTTGAGTTTTAAAGCTCTAGTTCACAATTTAATCCATCACATAAAAACCTTCCGGAAAATTATACGGACTGCGCATGCAAGTCGAGAAATTATTGATAGCGCTTTTCAAGATCTTAAAATACCAAGATGATTATTTAATTTAAATATGACATTTGTGGGTCATCGCATTCTCCACCTCTAAAACAAACGTTCGTCCTTGAACGTACTAAGAATTATTCTCAGGTTACCAAATTGATGATTTTACATTTACACAAATATTCGTGGTTGTTCCCACATTACCGCATTTGACATAAGTCCGAAAACACCATTTCAATTGAGATTATTTCCTTTATCCATATTTGTAAACTTTAAGACAAAATTTCTTACAGTCCAATCATTTCCAGAAAGGTCCGATTTTTTACGTCAACACATGATATAAGTCTCGACTGGGTATAGCAACTCATACCTACGCACTCATCAAATATGGGGTATTACATTCTCCCCCACTTAGGGTCATTTGTCCTCAAATGAGAAGTGGAGTCCGTCCTCAAACACATAATGTAACTTATCTATTTCTTTGCACATCTCAATATCCCAAATTTTTCTAACTCCCAAATTTTCAGAAATTTCAGCAGAGTCTCCCCGGTAATTTGGCATATCCACCTGTCAGAGTAATACCAAAACAACTCCTAACAACATTTCCACAGACCAACAAAGCACCACAAAGTATATATATCAATAACATAAATCTCTGTATTACAAGCATGGCATTATCACAATGATATCTTGACATAAAGCGCATCGTATGTATGACCATAACCACATCTCTGGTATTAATAGTTGTTCATAATAGATTAGAACATCACCAATTAACCTCATGTTAACAAAATTCCATTTTAAACCTGCAGTTTACTAATAACAAGGCATGAAGATCCCATAATTACTTACCCGAATTAACGAGTAACAATTTACATCCTCTAGGCACTCACCTCGTAGTCTAAAACTCAATAATTACAATATAAATCTGGCAAATTATGCACAAGGATATTCATACAAGAATTTTCTTCAAATAATTCTAATAGGCATGCAACCCTATAAGGACTACAGTACAAACTTTAATTTCACAAAGGGAGCATTTAAACCCACATATTTTTTTTACCGCAAGGACCTCATCCTTATATAACATATACTGCAGCTCGTAGCCCGATTTAAATATTTTACATTATATAAAACACAAGGATCTCATCCTCAACTCTGTACCACAAGTAATATGCACATCGTGCCAAATTGGAACATTCAATTTTCTTCTTTTGAATAATTTTCCGTTTAAAAAAATTCTAACACATAATGATAGACATAGCTATCTCCATCGAATCTCCCAACATGAGTATTCACATAAGTAGATTTCATAATTACGAAGTTCACTCATAAATGGATCACAATAGGAGGACTTGCCTCTATACTCAGAACCGAATCAAGTTAACAAAATTGTTACTTTATAATAATTTGTGACAATACTTGTAATGATACCATCTGGTGTTGCGACCTTAGCCATACCATAGAAAATATATCAATGGCTCTGTCTCCACCTCTACGAGTCTCACCTCCACCTCTAATATCCTGACCCCTACCTCGGGTTGGTCATGTAAATGGAGTAATAAGTGTAATGGGGCACGTAGCCTGAGTGCTTTTACAAAATATGTTTCTCCCAAGTATAGGACAATTTTCCCCATGATAAATATTTTCAAAAATTTCTACAGTACATAGCAAAATCGAAATTTTGTAGTTGACCAACCAAGTGAGTGTTGAAATACCAATAAACATCTGTTAGTCAAAATACAATACACACCCTTCTCAGGTTTTATCGAGCAGTTATAACATTCAATCTAAATATCCGAAACTGGCTATTATATCCAGAATTTGTGACCTTCCCTTCAAGGATGAACTGCCACCTCATACATGAAAATATTAAGCATGTAAAACACACCACTTCTATCATTCCATCATGTTGCAAACACAAGAATATCATTCAAATTTCCAGGCTATAGGAAAATTACATTCCAGGCAGTTAGAAATCTTCTATTTTACCCCATGTATGAGGAGTTCACAAAATACAATATGTTCCTCACGCCATTACGAGATATCCGGCTCAAACCATGGTAAAAACCAACAAGAAAACTTTCAAATCTGCTCGCACATAACCAAGCTATCAAAACGGAATTCCTCTGGCTTGACCAGGCCATGTAGGTTACCAACCCAAGAATATTGCCACAAAAACTCCTGTAAAGAATCACCATATCATTAGTTCACTAAGACCCTATCGTATCCATTACCATGCCGAATTACATTCATCTTTATCTGTTTCCCTGTTAGTACACCATTATCCTTAACTAACACTTGTCCTACAAATTTTTAACGTGAAATCACAATGTCTAAGGCTCATAAGCCGCTGAATACTCTTTTAGATGTTCTTCAAAGTACCATATTCAAGATACCTACTCTGAAAGGACT
Organism: Nicotiana glauca; assembly: GCA_026770625.1. Taxonomy (NCBI): domain Eukaryota; kingdom Viridiplantae; phylum Streptophyta; class Magnoliopsida; order Solanales; family Solanaceae; genus Nicotiana; species Nicotiana glauca. The sequence goes on along the minus strand of MU708865.1, from coordinate 96,550 downwards.
TATTGCGAATGCAAAACCATCACTTTCACCTTCCCGATACTGATATATAGAAATTCCATGATTAATATAGAAAATACTACAAGTCTTGTGTCACGGCCCAAACCCCGGTCGTGATGGCGCCCAACACATTGTTAGGCAAGCCCGACCATTCAGCAATAACCCCAACTTATGGTGGTTCAAGAATTCTATCACAAATATTAAATAACTAAACCAGTTTATCAGAAGACTATAAATACAGAGTAATATATTGAAATCCAAAAAAATACTAGAACATGAACCCAAAATAGGATCCGGTGTCACGATCACGAGCCTCTAATACAGAGTATCATCCTATAACAAGACTGTCTAAGAAAACAGAATAATGAAAGATAGGGATAGGAGGGAAGGATCAAGGCTGCGAACGCCCTGCAGCTACCTCGATGCTCCCGAATAATGCTACTCAGCTAGACTGGTCCTCCCTCAGCCTGTGATGCGGCTAGATCTGCACACAACGTGCAGGGAGTAAAGTGAGTATTCCGACTCAGTGAGTAATAAGCATAAATAATAGCTAAAGATAAGAAATCACTAAAAAACACAAGGTAACTATAACAGGCAGTACCAAACCTTTAACAGTAAAACCGACAAAGTCCATGAAGTAATAGTACAAGAAGATCCATGACAGGTAACAGGTAAAAAATAATTCAAGAATGCAATGCAATGCAAATACCGGTACACTCAGGTACCCACTACGGCTTGTAGTCCGAGCCAACCATATATTTTACGTCGACGGCGCTCACTAGGGGTGTGTACAGACTCCAGAGAGGCTCCTACAGCCCAAGCGCAATAAAAAAGCCATCTCGTGGCACCAACCAGGCCCTCGGCCTCAATATCATACACTACTACTGCGGCATGCAGCCCGAGCCATCCATAAATCCAGAAATCACTATAAGCCCCTCGGGCACTTTTAAATCAGTAATTCACAGCCCAAAATATCATTTAAATATCATTTAAGTTTTCAAGTTTTGAAAAAGGGCTGATTTTGCAAAATAGTACTTAAAACCTTGGAATGAGGTTAAACAATATACAAAGTATGCAAAACCAGTGATATCAATCCCTGAAGGATTCAAATAGCCGGCATGAAGCCCAAATTCAACAGTCAAAACCAAGTAACAATGATTTACAACAAGGTCTAGATAAAACACAGTAAAACATCACCGAGACAGACCAAGTCACAATCCCCAATAACCAAACAACACCGCACTCGTCATAGAGCACGTGCTTCGCCTCCATATAGCGGTACGATGTGAAATTCCGGGGTTTCAAACCCTCAGTTCATAATTTACACCTATTACTCACCTCAAGCCGGCCCAAAGTCTAGCTCGCTATGCCTTTTCCTCTTGAATTGACCTCCTCACACGTCAAATCTGATCAAAACCACAAGGAATACATTACAATAGGCTAAGGGGACATAACTCAATCGAAAAGACTCAAAAAATATCTAAAATCACAAAGTTGGCAAAACCCAAGACCCCGGCCCACTTCTCAAAAAATTATAAAATTCACATCACCGGATTCCTCGTCTCTCCACGAGTCCATACATATCAAATTTACCAAAATCGGAATCCATTTGGCCCTTCAAATTCCACTTTTAAATTACCAATTTTCAAGCCCTAACTTTACCCCCTTTTGATGAATTTCAACCAATTTCTATGTTAAATTTATCATAATCTCATGTATTTAGGCCAAGGGACTTACCTCCAATCAATTTCCAGTCAAAACTCCCTTAAATTCTTGCCAAAAGCTCTCAAGGTCACCCAACAATGGTGGAAAATATCCCAAGCTCGCGGATGAAATATTAAATAAAAACCCTTCTAACCAGTCCAGTTTTCGCTTCTGTGGCCAAAATTCCGCTTCTGCGGATATTCATTGAAAAATGCCAAACCGCTTCTGCGGCTATATTTCCTCTTCTGCGGAACTTCCCCTCAAGGTCAACATCGCTTCTGCGACTACTAGTCTGCTTCTGCGGACCGGCTGATGCGAAGAGTGGTCTGCTTCTGCGGATCTACCTTACCCACCCATGGACCACTCCTGCGCTAAAATACTCAGCTTAAGCGCCTCTGCAGTCCAAAACCCACAGAAGCGATAATACCAGATGCAGCAACCTTCAGCAATAAGCAAACTCCCAAAACTCCCCGTTTAACCATCCGAACTCACCCCGAGGCCCCCGGGATCTAAACCAAAAGTACCAACCCATCCTAAAATGTTATTCAAACTTGTTCCAATCGTCAAAACACATCAAACAATGCTAAAACCATTAAATCACATCGGATTCAAGCCTAAGTTTCTTTAAAACTACCGAAATATGCATTTGATCAAAAATTCGACCAAAACACCTCCAAATGATCTGAAATTTTGCACACATATCAAAAATCACATAACAAAACTACTACAACTCTCGTAATTCCATTTCAACCCCCGGATCAAAATCTCACCTTCCAATCGGAATTCGCCAAAATACTAAGTTCGTCAATTCAAACCTAATTCTACACCGGACCTCCAAAATCAATTCTGATCGCACTCCTAATCCACAAATCATCCTCCAAAGCTAACCAAATCACCGTAAATCAAATCCGAGCCTTCTAACTCATTAGTCAACATCCGATTGACTTTTCCAATATAAGCATTCCTTAAAGAGACTAAGTGTCTCATTTCCTACCAAAACCAAACCAATTCAACTCTAACTCACCAAATGACGATAATGAAACATGAAGAAGCAATAATTGAGGAAAATGAGGTGGTAATACATGATACGACGGGCCAGTTCGTCACATCTTGCCATCTTTCTCTGAAATAAACTCAGCTTCTAGCTAATAGTGCAACCTGAAAGCCTCCAATTATTGCATGTAAAATTTTGAACACAATAGAACCATTCTCTAAAATCATCCACTATATTTAAACTGCAATTAGCCTGATCAAACGAATAGAAGCACCTATGCCTCATTATCACTCTGACACTACATCATATAGCTTTACCTTAGTCAAAAATTTCCTTTACTCGAGCCATCCTCGGGCTCAATCTCCACAACCCAGAACTGATTCATCAGTATGCCTCAAACCGGAACCAACATAGAACATAACCGTGCTATCAGCTAATCAATAGCAACTCCCCAACTTGGCTCGAAGCCATAGACCAAAACACATACCATAACTCATAACTCTTATACTCTACTGATGCCATAATACCATAGTGAGATTAAACTCAAATCTCTTATAAGCTTGTGAAAACATAGATAAGTTAGAATTTAACTCTTCTGCAGTTCTCGCATTCACTTTCGCAATAGATACACCCAATCTCTAAGTGACCCAATTTAGATTCAACACGTGTATTTCTCTTGTAAATGAGATCTTCCAACAGACAACATAGGGATCACACAACTTCAGAATACTCCGCATGAGATAAACCACCTGTTTCGCCTCAAACTAACATTTTTGTATACCTTCCACTGTCATACACATTACACAGTCACTTAATCTTCCTGATTCTAAATTCATACTGCAACATGAAATTTACTTCACTCCCAACTAGGAGACATGAAAAGATTTTTCACACGCCCATTTAACATCGACGGCGCTCACTGGGGGTGTGCAGACTCCGGAGGGGCTCCTACTGTAATGACCCAAAGGGTCATCACCTGTTTCCTCATTCATTTTGTGCTTCCGAGGTCTTGAAAACCTTATTTTTACTTGGCTCGATTTGTGTACACAATCCGAGCACGTAGCCGGAAAGCTTTTATGTTAAAATGTGAATTTTGTGAAAAATTTGAAGAATTTTGATATTAATATGATTAAAGTTGATTTTGGTCAATATTTTGGGTAAACGGACCCGGACCTGAGGTTAGACGGTCCCGGAAGGTCCGTAGAAAAATATGGGGCTCGGCCATATGCCCGGAGTCGAATTCCGAGATATAGAGCCCGAGGAAAGAAAATTTCTATTAAATTTTTTTTCTGGAATTATTAAGGAAAATGGAGATGAAAATTGATCAAAAGGCTGAGGTGTAGGGATCGTATTTTGGTTTTGACACCCGGTACAAGCCTTATATATTGTTTAAGCGCTTTCTCTGAAGTTTGGTCGAAATCGGACATCGTTTGACATGTTTCGGACAATAAGTTCCAAGTTTGAAAGTTCATGTAGTTTAGAAGAAAAAACATATGTTTTGAGGCTTGATTCTATGTAAATGATGTTATTTTGGGCAATTTGATCGCACGATTAAGTCCGTAGGATGTTTTTGAGGTTGTGTGCATGTTTGGTTTGGAGCCTCCAGGGCTCGGGTGAGTGTTGGATAGGTGTCGGGTTGCATTTTTGAACTTTGAAAAAAAATTGCAGGTCAGATCTGGTATTTTCGCATTTGCGAAAATATTCTCGCAAATGCGAGAGTCGCAATTGCGAATTCCCCATCGCAAATGCGAAGAAGGGGGAAGGCTGGGCTAGATCGCAAATGCGATCAATTGTTCGCAAAAGCGAAGAGTGGGAAAAATGGGTCGTAGTCGCAAATGCGACGCCCTAGCTCTCAAATGCGAGAGGGCCGGATCGCAATTGCGATCAGTACTTCGAAAATGCGAAGTCTGCTCTTAGGCCCAGTATTTGCAAATGCGAACCAAAATTTCGCAATTCCTAGGCCTGCATAGTTCGCAAATGCGAACCAATGTTCGCATTTCCCATATCCGAGGCCCAGCAAATTTTATACTTAGTCGAATTTTCACCAATCTTTCAAAACCCAAACACCATAGGCAATTTTTTAAGAGAAAACTTTCTTCCAGATCACTTGTAAGTTGATTTTTACTCGATTCTTTCAATCTTTAACATCATTAAACATGTTTTCCACTTGAAATCAAGGATTTACATGGGTGAAATTGGGATTTTTGGGTAGAACCTAGGTTTTCCATAAATTGGGGAGTTGAACCTCGATTTGAGATCCAATTTCAAAACAAATTACATATTTGAATTCGTAGGGGAATGGATAGCCGAGTTTTGGTCCGAACCTCGGGTCTTGACCACGTGGACCCGGGGGAATTTTGGAATTTTTGGAAAAAACTTGGGAAAATTATTTTTATGCATTCAAATTGATTCATATAGGGTTTATTAAAGTAATTGAATAATTTGTGGTTTGATTCGAGTGAATTGGAGGTGGAACCGCGAGGTAAAGCGATAGTTGAGGGTTAAGTGGATTTCAAGGCTTTGAGGTAAGTGTTTGGTTTAACCCTAGCTTGAGGGAATAGGAGTTGAGTCTTGTTGCTAATTTCTATGTGATCGAGTACGATGTATAGGCATGGTGATGAGTATCTATACATTGGTGTCTAGCATGACTGTGAGTCCTTATAATGTGATTATCATGAATTGGTTGTGAACTCCGTGATTATTGGAGGATTCGTATATGTTATGAATAACATGTGAACGATGATATGATTACTTGATTCTCTAGAGCGTTGGCTCAAAATAGTAGAATGGGTTATAAGATAAGAAAAGTAAGAAAAAGAAAGCGATGTTGATTATTCCCTTGCCGGGACGTTTGGTTGAACTTGTTGGATTCTTTCCCTTGCCGGGACTTTGTCAAATATTTGCTTATTTTTATGTCCCTTAATCGTGACTGTTGTTCTGGAAGTCAAACTGTTAAATGACATTGAGGATCAGGTTATGTGCCGCAAAAATAATATCGAGGATCGGGTTGTACGCCGCAACAATGATATATGAGGGTCTGATTGCGTGCCGCAACAATGATACATGAACAATGATATCGAGGATTAGGTTGCACGCCGCAACAATGATATATGAGGGTCGGGTTGCGCGCAGAAATAATGATACATGAACAATGACATCGAGGATCGGGTTGCACGCCGCAATAATGATATATGAGGGTCGGGTTGTGCACCGCAACAATGATACATGAACAATGATATGGGTCGGGTTGCACGCCACAACATTGGTATTTGTGGAGTGGGTTGCACGCCAGAATAGTGGTATTTGTGGAGCGGGTTGCACGCTGCAACAGTGGTATTTATGGAGCGGGTCGCACGCCGTAATAGTTGTTGATACCATGTGTTTGTATTGAGTATTGATTCCTTGTTCATTGTGAATCTAAGATACTTTAGTTCGTTACTCGTGATTATTGTTAATATTGTATCTCCCCATAGCATGTTTCCCCCTCCCATGTGGTTAATTGTCTTGTATTCGATTTCTGCTGTATGTTTATAATTGCACAGGTTTATGTGGTGTCCAGTCTAGCCTCGTCACTACTTCGCCGGGGTTAGGCTAGACACTTACCAGCACATGGGGTCGGTTGTGCTGATGCTACACTTCTGTGCATTTTTGCACAGGTCCAGGTTTTGAGGAGCAGCAGCAGCATTAGTGCGGGAGCAGGCTTTCATTTTTACAAGACTGAGGTAGCCTTGCAGGCGTCCGCAGGCCCGACGTCTCTTCTTTATGTTCTCTTTTAGATTGTTCCCTCATTGTTTTTGAGACGGACAGCTTATATATTTCTTCGAGACCATTGTATATAGTATATTCTTAGTAGTTCGTGAGTACTGCGACACCAAATCTTGGGTAGAGGCTATTAATGACTGTTCCGCTTTATGATTCGAAATTATAAATAAGACTTCCGCTATTATTCTTGTTAAATTTCATGTTCTATATTGATGCTATAAACTGTTAAAGTAATTGTCTAGTAATAAATGGGTAAATAAGTTGGCTTGCCTAGCTACCACGAGTAGGCGCCATCACGATCCCGATAGTGGGAAATTCGGGTCGTGACAAGTTGGTATCAGAGCATTAGGTTATATAGGTCTCACAACTCACGGACAAACTCTGTAGAGTCTGAGGGATCGGTACGGAGACGTCTGTATTTATCCCCCAGAGGCTATAGAGTTAGGAAAGTTTCGCATTTGTTCTTTCTCGTCGTGCGGTTCTATTTTTCAAGTACCGATTGAATTTCTACTATATTCCTCCGCAGATGGGGAGAACACACACTTCTTCATCTACCGCTCAGTAGTCCGAGACCCCAGTAGCAGCCCCAGTGGCGGAGCCTCAGGTTGATTTCGAGGAGGAGGTTCCCGTCCCAACTGTTCTGGTGGGCCCAGCTCAGGTCCCAGAATGGTTCATTGTCACCCTAGTTCTTCAGGACGCTCTAGTCCGATTGGTAGGCCTCATAGAGGGTGTCATTCGAGCGGGTTTGCTTCCATTGGTTCCGCTAGTGGTGGCAGGTTAGCTGGGTATAGTGGCTTAGGACGGGAGTGAGATCACTTTTCAGGAGGCGGCCAGTATGGACCGTAGAGTTGAGACTACTCTGCTACAGGGAGATAGTCATGGGTTGGATAAGAGGCCCCGTCATGCAGGTAGATTCAGTGGTACCTCGTAAGGAGGTAGAGGTTCTTATGGTAGAGGCCATCCTCCCAGGCCTTTTTAGTCAGCTTTCCGGGTCACTCACGGTACTTCAGGTGGTCATTCATGTCGACAGGGTCAGCCTTCGTTCCCTCAGCTGCATCGTTTATGTAGATGTTATGAGTGTGGTGAGTATGGTCACAATAGGAGGGGTTGCCCAAGGTTGAGGGGTGCTTAGCCACAGCTGACGAGGTCTTGCCATGCTTGTGGTGATCTGAGGCACATTGTTATATATTGTCCTCGAGTTTATGGCAGTTTCCAGCTTCAGAGTTCTCGCGCTATGATTCAAGCACTGGAGGTTCCACAGCCTGCCCAGCCAGCTAGAGGTAGTGGCAGAGGTGTTAGAGGTGGAGATAGAGGTTTTAGAGGTGGAGTTCAGGTCGCCGGAGGTAGAGGCCAGCCAGCAGCCAGGCCAGAGGCTGAGTCTTCAGGTGCCGACCTTACAGGTACTATTCTGGTTTGTGATAGAGATGTATGTGTCAGTTCTATTTGGCCCTAGGTCTACATATTCATATGTGTCGTCTTATTTTGCACCCTGCCTAGCTACGTCTAGTTATGCTTTCGACATTCCTGTTTATGTATCTACACCGGTGGGTGACTTAATAGTAGTCGACTGGGTGCATTGTTCCTGTGTGGTTGTGTTTGAGGGTCTAGAGACCCGTGTTGATTTATTTCTATTAGTCATGGTGGATTTCGACGTTTATTGGGGATGGATTGGTTGTCCCCGTATCATGCTATCTTAGATTGTCACGCCAAGACCGTGACCTTGGCTTTGCCAGAATTGCCCCGACTAGAGTGGAAAGGGACCACAGGTCATGCCACCCGCAATGTTATTTCATATGTTAAGGCTCGACGCATGGTCAAGAAGGGGTGTTTAAAATATCTGACGTATGTTCGCGACTCCTACGCAGAGGTTCCTTCTATTGACTCTATTCCTATTGTTCGAGAGTTCCCTGAGGTCTTCCCTTCAGACCTGCCGGGTATGCCACCCAATAGGGATATTGATTTCGGCATTGATCTGGCTCCGGGCACGCATCCCATTTCTATTCCGCCATATCGCATGGCCCTGCCAGAGTTAAAGGAGTTAAAGGACCAGCTGCAGGATTTACTAGAGAAGGGTTTTATTAGGCCTAGTGTTTCTCCTTGGGGTGCGCCGGTGTTATTTGTGAAGAAGAAGGATGGATCGATGCGGATGTGTATTGATTACCGGAAATTGAACAAAGTGACGATAAAGAACAAGTATCTACTGCCGAGAATTGATGATTTATTTGACCAGCTTCAGGGAGCAAAGGTATTTTCAAAAATAGACTTGAGATCTGGCTACCATCAGCTGAGGATTAGGGCGTCTGATGTCCCTAAGACAACATTCCTCACTCGGTATGCGCACTACTAGTTTTTAGTCATGTCATTTGGGTTGACCAATGCCCCAGCAACGTTTATGGAGTTGATGAACTGAGTGTTCACGCCATACCTAGACTTCTTCGTAATAGTCTTTATTGATGATATCCTGGTGTACTCCCACAGCCAAGAAGAGCACGAGCAGCACCTCAGAGTGGTTCTTCAAAATCTGAAGGATAGTCAGTTACATGCTAAGTTTTCGAAGTGTGAGTTCTGGTTGAGTTCGGTTGCATTTCTGGGTCATATTGTATGAGCAGAGGGTATTCAAATGGACCCAAAGAAGATTGAGGCAGTCAAGAATTGGCCTCGACCAGCTTTAGTGACCGAGATTCGGAGTTTCTTGGGGTTAGCAGGTTATAACCGTCGGTTCATAGAGGAATTTTCGTCTATTGTAGCCCCGATGACCAGATTGACCCAGAAGGGTGCCCAGTTCAGGTGGTCAGATGAGTGTGAGGCGAGCTTTCAGAAGCTCAAGACAGCTCTGACTACGGCACCGGTGTTGGTTTTGCCCACGGGTTCAGGGCCTTACACAGTCTATTCTGATGCTTCCCGTGTTGGGCTTGGTGCATGCAGGATGGCAAAGTCATTGCCTATGCTTCGAGACAGTTGAAGATCCACGAGAAGAATTATCCGGTTCNAAGAAGATTGAGGCAGTCAAGAATTGGCCTCGACCAGCTTTAGTGACCGAGATTCGGAGTTTCTTGGGGTTAGCAGGTTATAACCGTCGGTTCATAGAGGAATTTTCGTCTATTGTAGCCCCGATGACCAGATTGACCCAGAAGGGTGCCCAGTTCAGGTGGTCAGATGAGTGTGAGGCGAGCTTTCAGAAGCTCAAGACAGCTCTGACTACGGCACCGGTGTTGGTTTTGCCCACGGGTTCAGGGCCTTACACAGTCTATTCTGATGCTTCCCGTGTTGGGCTTGGTTGATGCAGGATGGCAAAGTCATTGCCTATGCTTCGAGACAGTTGAAGATCCACGAGAAGAATTATCCGGTTCATAATCTAGAGTTGGCAGCTGTTGTTCATGCTTTAAAGATTTGGAGGCATTATCTATATGGTGTGACGTGTGAGGTGTACACGGATCACAAAAGCCTTCAGTATCTGGTTAAGCAGAAGGAGTTGAATGTGAGGCTGAGGAGGTGGTTAGAGTTGTTGAAAGATTATGATGTTAGTATCTTATACCACCCGGGTAAGGCCAATGCGGTAGCCGATGCAGTGAGTAGGAAATCCGCCAGCATGGGTAGTCTTGTTTATATTTCGGCTAGCCAGAGACCGCTTGCTTTAGATGTTCAAGCCTTGGCCAATCGATTGGTGAGATTAGATATTTCTGAGCCTAGCAGAGTGTTAGATTTCACGATTGCCCGTTCTTCTCTATTGGAGCATATTCGTGATCGGCAGTTTGATGATCCCCATTTGTGTGTCTTGAGAGACACGGTGCAGCGTGGAGGTGCTACGAAGATGACCTTAGATGATGATGGTGTTTTGAGATTGCAGGTGCGAGTTTGTGTGCCCAATGGTGATGGGATTCGAGAGAGGCCCATAGTTCCCGATATTCTATTCACCTGGGCGCCGCGAAGATGTATCAGGACTTGCGGGAGCATTATTGGTGGCGTAGGATGAAGAAAGATATTGTTGCGTATGTAGATCGATGTTTGAACTGTCAGTAAGTCAAGTATGAGCATTAGAGGCCCGGTGGGTTGTTTCAGAGGATTGAGCTCCCCAAGTGGAAGTGGGGAGGATTACCATGGATTTCATTACTGGACTTCCGTTGACTCGGAAGAAGTTTGAGGCTATTTGGGTCATTGTGGATAGGCTGACCAAGTCAGCGCATTTCATTCTAGTGGCAGTCTCCTATTCATCCGAGAGGTTGTTTATACCCAAATGCCTTTTCAAACTTAACCATCGTGTCCGTCTTTTCGAATCTCCATCGACATATTCCGTTAATGGTTCCTGAATTATATATGGCCTGATTCCTATAAAACCAGGGATATGCAAGCAGCTCAGAAACCAGAGCGCGGTCAAAATTCTCTTACAATTGCCTTTTCCGATCAAAATTGGCCATCTTGTCTTTACCCGACAACTCTTTCATCATCCTCGGGTAAAGAGGGGCATCTGTTGATACCCAATTTTTCCCTATATATTTTTTTGATCCAAATACTTTCAAATAGCATATGTATGCATATTTAAGCATGCCCGTAAGTTTTGGTATTATTCCTCAATTTGTAAGATTTCTTAAAATCGATTTATTGTCTATTTTAACAGTACAAAATACAAAATTATTCCCAAAATTATCATTTTTGGTGAATAACATATTTCATCCTCATATTCACAACAAAATATAATTAATATAATTTTTGCATATTTTTACAAATTTGTTTGGAATTTCTAAAGCTAAATTGCATGAAATTGCAATTATAGCCTATTTTAAAATTAACCACATTTTATAATTATAAATCATTTCTGGTATTTTTAGATTAATATTTATATATTAATAATTAGTTCTGTGTCTTTAATTGATTTTTCAAATCATTCTAACTATTTTTATAAAATAAAAAAGGGAAAAATTGGCTATTTATAACATGGCCAGATTTTATTTGCAAACATAGCCCAAATTGACCCCCAATTTCAACCCACTTTTATACAACCCATATCTCAAACTAACCCGACCAACACCCAATTCAGTTAACCCGACCCAGCTAAAATTCAATATGAGCCGTTGATTAAACGAGATCAACGGCCCAGAATCACTTACCTAATTTAAGTTAAACGACCCCCCTCCCTTTACCCTTATTTGCAAAGAGACCGGTCTCTCTCTTAGACTCTTCGTCTCCGCCTTCTCTCTAGAACCTTCTGGTTCTTCTCTGATGGGTTTCTTCACCTCTCCAGCCAACTCCATCCTCACTCCTCTCGACCTCTAGTCGCCATATAACCTTGTCTCGTTGCTTCTCTCTGAGCCTTAAAGCCCCAAAGACTTCCACCATGAAAGACGGTCCTTGGAAGCCTTGCTTGGCTTATCTCCGGCATTCTCTTCGGTGGTTTTCAGTCCGATGTTGCTTTAAACTCATTATTAATGAGTTTCGCAGCCAGGTTCCTTACCTCACTGATTTTATTGCAAAACCCTAATTTTTGCCTAAGTCTCTTAATCTCTGTCTTTTTAAAATGATTTTTCGTTTATTCTTTGTGTTTTACACTACTTACTACTCGATTTCTCTGATTATTCAAGATCTTTTCAACGTCTTGTTCTTCTTTTAAAAACTAGGGTTTCCGACCCCCTTTCAAAATCACTATATCTTCTGCTTCTTTTTGAGTATTATGTGATTATGCATGTTGTGTTTATGTTATAAGCTTGTTTGTTTTCTAGTTATTC
>MU708865.1:70034-83198 GCA_026770625.1 Nicotiana glauca | reverse complement strand
TGTTTTCCTTAAAGGTTCTTACACTGATTTTTGAATTATTTCCTTACTTGTGAGATGCTCTCTATACTTGGTACTGATGCCCTCTAATTTTGGTCTTGTCCGTGATTCTTTGACTGATTTTCAGAGTTAATTTATAAGCTTACCATATTTATGATTTTAAACATATTTTCTGGTACTCAGCATATATTTTCCTTATCTAAGTATTATGTATTTGGCCCTTATTACATATTACATGCCTACTACTCTTACTATGGTGTAATTAGTCGTCTGATTGATTCTTTCCTTTATTTGATATAGCCTGTACTCCCATTCGAATCATGAATCCTTTATTAATTTGAATTAGGTCCTGTGATTGATTCCAATTGGTATTGTTTCTATAATTAGGTACTTGTTCCCCTATTCTCTATTGTCTTTCAAAAACTATAAGTACTCTTCCTCTCTTCTTACTTGAGATACGAACAGAATTCATTCTAAACTCTCTCTTACACAAAAATATTCAGAGTTCTCTCTTGTTTTCTACACAACTTCTCTCATCTCTCTTGTGACTACTGGTTACTCAACTGATTTGAAACCCAGGCTGAACTTTTGGCTACTTTATTGTTCTATTGCTCTCTCTATATTGTTGCTTGTTTGAGTCTGCTATTGTTGCTCACTTCACTACTACTGCTGCTCACTTCTTTGCCTACAGCTGCTCTCTCTGCATACTTTCTGCGTATTGCTTCTCACTCCCTTGCACACTATTGCTCACTATTTTGCTATTATAACTCACTACTACCCTGCATTACCTTGCCTTTAACTGGTATGTCTTCTATTTGATTTACAGCTTCAAAACAATATGTTTCTATTTGTATTGCATTTTCTTTTATTTCTTTTATGTTTCTACTTATGGTTTTGTTGTTCTTACTGCAATTAGCATGCATCTATGTTGATTAATATGCCTATCTTAATCTGGCATGCCCATTACTTCCCTTGTCTGTCTCATGCATGTTTCTCCTTATCCCCTAACCCAGTACATTATTAGCATGTATTCAGGACCCTCTTAGCTACTAAGTAACCGTGAACCTCTTCCTGATGTGTGAATCTGTTTGGTATCTATTAATCTAACGATGTTGAGACCCTGACCCCTTTGTTTGAAACCCACTTGATTGTTTAAGTTCTGAAGTGCTTCTCTTTGATGTTTGTGTATATGTAACTGTGTTCTCACTTGTGAGTTACTTGTCCCCATGTCCTCTGCCCCGGCTTGTGCTTGTCTTCCCTGAACCTTGTAACCTGATATTGTCTCTTCTGTTTTTCTCTCAAAACTGTTTTCATGTGAATCCTTTTTAACTGTTTTGAAACTCAATTGCTTATAAAGGAACTCTACCTCTCCTTCCATTGCTTTTCTCTCAAAACTAGTTCTCTATGGACCCTCTTTCAACTGTTATTCAACTCAATCTCTTTAAAACTCTCTCACGATCTTACTACTCCTAGAATTTAGATTCTACCCCCTTAGTGTAAGCATTGCTTTGGGTACCTTGAGTATCCACTGAACTTTGATGCACAACGCTGGTAACTCTACACTTGCACTGATTCAATGTTAATCTATTTGGGTGCCTGGTATTGGCCAAGGGCCCCAATGGGCCGTTAGGGAACTTTGTCGCACCCAAACCTTGGTAAAGGCTGTGAAACTCGAAAGAAGTGAGGTTGGAGATTCGGGCCTGGTTGAAGGCTCCCTATAGAATAACTTCTTATTTTTTTTCATTAACTGTAATTTTGATTATCTTGGTCTGTGATAACTTGTAATGAACAATTGGGGTTTATAGTGAAATTGGGAGGGTTATGCATGCTTAGTTTAAGGGTACAGGTAGAAAACATGCTTGTAGGGCTTTTCTTATTTGTGGAATAGATATCCTGTCTAGGACATGCATCTCATACGACTAGAAATCCTGTTTTAGGCTCTTTTACATTTCAGCTTGTTATTTTACTCATTTTTATAATCACAATCGATTAACAACCAACAAGTTACTATCATTGCTACTGCATTCAGAGACCATGTTCTTAGGAGCCTTGTGTGCATTAGGTATCATGTCAATTAGGATTTTCGTTTGAATCGCAATTGTTTGAACACCTCATTAGTTTCGTTTAGTAACATAAGGCTAGTTAACAATTTCTTTTAAAAACTGGAAAACAAATATATATGTGCACTTCCTTTTATATAATCAGGCAATGTCTTTAACGCCTAGGCAAGCCTTAGGTCGGATAAAATCAATTGATCCTTTTAGTTATGTTTAATTTATTTCCACCTCTTTTAACTGTTCAGACTTGTTTCTGCNTTCCATACTGATATACTTACTGCTCTCTCTCTCTCTCTCTCTCTCTCTCTCTCTCTCTCTCTCTTTTACACTCCTAAAATCCTGACTGATTTTGCATCTGTATTTTTTTCTCCTGTCTGAAACTGTACTTTTTCCTTTTATCAGAATACCACATCTTTGATATATTCACTATATATTTTCCAAGTGTGTTTCAAAGTGTTTTCTTACTGATTCCTAAAACGTTATGCATTTACTTCCATTTTCTCAAGTTCTAAAAAATTTCGTCCAACTTTCTGAAATTCTGGTTAAATTTTTGGCTTCTATTTAAACCTATTTTCGACACTCCAGCTTTTAAACTCCCATTTCTTTAGACCTTAAATGTGATTGAGACGTGCTAATTATGTGTCTATCTGTGGAGGGATATTTGAGCCTTTTACATGCCCTTTATATGATTCCTTACATGAAGTCCTCTCTATTTTGTATGTCTCCTAGTATATTTGACCTTTAAACCTAAGGGTTCAACCTAGTCCTCACCTTATAGGAATAGTGGTCCTAAATACCCTCTAGGACTTATAGGGCGGGACGGGTAATAGCATGCAATAAGCACTCTTGACCAATCCACACGTTCAAATAACCATTACGGGACGGGAAGGGTAGAATATGGATATGATGACCGGTGCGTTAATATCTCGTCTGACCCCTCTTTTGAGGAGTGATTGCTGGGTATTGTATTGATGTGATCCATATTGTATTTAAACCTAGGACCTCCTTTCTTTTCTTTTTGTAATATTTTCCTTAAGTGCTTTCATTTCTTTGCATCATCTCCTTTTCAAAAAACTGTCTATTCTTCCTTTTCTTTTCAAGCTTCCAAGCTTATTTGTAACTAGAATGTGTAAACCTTACTTGCTTTCTACTCCTTTAAAGTCACAATTAAAGCATGGCCGGGAACCACACTAGTGGATCTTGAGGGATGCCTAACATCTTCCCCTCGAGATAATCGCAAGCCTTTACCCGAACTCTGGTTTTTCTTTCAAAATCGCTTCTTCTCTTTAAAATGTCCTAATGCACTATAATCATTAGGTGGCAACTCTTCAAATTCTATAACCTGATTCCTCAAAAGGGAATAAGAGTTATTTTGTCCATAATTTCGTAAACCCGACTTCTTTCTTTTAGAAAGGGAGGAAAAGGGGGCGTCGACAGCATGGCGACTCTGCTGGGGATTTCTTTAGGTTTTTACCATTACATGCTTTTGTGACTTTATTGCTTCCGTAATTGCCTTTATTTCTTGCTTTTAATTATTTCATCATCGGAAATTAACTTGTCTCTTCATGTTTTTCCTTTCTTTTAATTTCTTCCTTTACTACCTTATTACTATTTCAATATCGTTGTAATTTTCGAGCATTTATTGTAATCTTTTACTTTATGAACGTGAAAATACATGCAATCTGCTTCATTCTTGTAATTTCATTCTTCAACATCATATTTCACTCGTGCCAAAACAAATCCTATAGCACCGCTTATAATGAGTGGTTGCTCCCTTCCGATATTATAACCCCCTAAATATGGCAAAGGCATATTTGCGGTAAAACCAGTCGATCAACGGTGTAGTCGACGGTTCCACACCTTTCCCTCTTCAGTTATCTGCTCAAGGGTACCTTGTCTAGCACTTCAAAAGTAGAAACCTTGCTCTGTTAAACTGTTCATGCATCATGGTCAAACTTAGCCGAGTCAGTTATGTTGTCTGCATAATGACTCATTAAGATAGCCTAAACCAAAGTCCATCGGGTTTCCTCGAAACCCAAAACGGACGCCTTCACATTGTGTGCATTTATTTGGAGAACTAAATGCCTTTATGCTAATTATTAATTTGAACTATTATTGAGTTGAGTACTATTGTTTTACTGATGCCCGAGGGACTTTGATTATTTTTGGACTGATTGAGGCCGAGGGCCATGTGTGAGGGTATGATGAGTGATGTGAGGAGGCTTTCAGGCCTCGAGTGATATGTGAGGAGGCTTTCAGGCCTCGAGTGTTATGTGAAGAGGCTTTCAGGCCTCGAGCGATATATGAGGAGGCTTTCAGGCCTCGAGCGATATATGAGGAGGCTTTCAGGTCTCATATTGATATGTTCAGGCTTTCAGACCTTGTTGATAGCACTTGGGCTGTAGGAGCCCCTCCGGAGTCTGCACACCCACAGTGAGTGCGGGTACCCATGCGATTTAGAGTGAGCCCGAGGGGTTGATGTTGTACTGTGTGATTGATACTCAGCCCGCGGGGCTGATACTGTGCTGAGAGTTTGATAATGCGCCCAAGGGGCGGGTTACTGAGCATTTATACTGGTTGAGAATTTTCACTGGTTTTACTGTTTAACTGGTTTTTACTGCTTGATATATCATTATTTGTGTCTTCATGGGATTTTATGTTTTCAGTCGTTATTTATTTTTGTTACTCACTGGGTCAGAGTACTCACATTACTCCTTGCACCATGTGTGCAGATACAGGCATAGCAGAGTTCGTTCCTGAGCGCTGATTTCCTTCCAGACTAGGCGAACGAGGAGGGACAAGGTAGCTGTCGACGTCCACAACCTCGTTTCTTCCTTATCTTCTGTATTTTTATTTATCTTCGGACTATGTTCCTAGTTCCAGACTTGTAGTATTTCAGTAAACTCTGTAGTAGCTCGTGACTTGTGACACCCCGATTTCGGGCTGGTTCGGGATGGTATTCCTGTGTACTACGTTTTATTCCGCATTTATGGTTACATTATCCATGTTTTAGACTCATTCATGTTAATAACTGTTAAAAATGAGGTGTTAATATTCTGTTAGCTGGCCTTGTCTTCACGAGAGGCTCCATCACGACTGGGTGGGAATTGGGTCGTGACATAAGCCCGGCCCGCCCGAGCCCGTGTGAGCCCTAACTCGTACGGGCCCACAAAAACCCAAAAATCATAGCCCTATAACAACCCGCTATCCTCAACCCGTTAACAACCCACCCGCTAACCGAACGGGCGGGGGTTTTTTCCATTAAGCCCGGCCCATCCCGCTCGATAAACACCCATACTTTTAACTCAAGAATAATTGTAAACATTTTGATCTTTATATTATAATACATATTTAACTAAATAGCTACAGTTGATCTCATAATTGGTATGAAGATTATAGGTTTGTTTTTACATATATTTCTCTATGGGCCAAAGCTCATCCCTAAAAAGTTCAAGTCACGATAATATTATTGAAACATTCATAGGTCGTCACGTGTCAAAGCGGTCCAAGGAACAATAAAGATTGCGGTTGAAGAGTTAGCAAGGATTAATTAAAGTCGAGAAGCCCTCCAAGATCGAGATTGAAGTCGAACACCTTTGACAGAGTTGTAATGGCTAGTTCCAAGATAGGACATTAAAACTGCATTTCTACTAATAGGGTTTCTAGGAACATGTTCCCTATAAATAGAAAGAGACACAATGATATGGGGCATGTGATATTGATTTTTAAGAACACACTGGCTTTGTAAACTGAATATGATCTCCTCGCATATATTTAAAAACAACATTTTCATTAAGATTCTTGTCTAGCATTTCCACGTGACCCAAGAACGACCGAAATGTCCAAAGGCATATCAGTCAACCATTATTGTCACGAGCAATAATCACGGATCTCATTCATTTTTGGGTGACTCACATGTTTTATTTACCTAAATATTATTTATTGTTATTTATTACTATTAAATCTCATATTTCATCTTTTTAGATCATTGAATATCACTACTTCAACTCATATTTATCACCATCCGGATAATATATTATTTATCTGGTCTTGACACATATAACATTATCTTTGAATATTATTTTTAACTAAGATTAACTCTTTTTCAAACAAATCTAATTGATTGGGCCAAAACAGTTAGTTAGTTAGTTAGTTAGAAATCGAAACTGGATCTGGGAGAGACTCAACTTCTAGAAAGAGTAGGTGCGAGTATTTTTTTGGTCAAACAATTTCCTTTTTCGTATCATGAAGATTACTGTTTGCGTATGCGCAACTTCCTTAATTAGGATTCTTTAGTCCTATAACATTTCCTATCCTAGTTTTCTTACATTTTCTATTTGTTTACTTTTGCTTTTGTTTCTTTCTCATCTTTGTCTTTTGTCCTCCTAACGTTCCCTCTTGGTCAAGTCAGAAATATTGAAAGATGCTCCATATAAAAGAACTTAAGTGAAATTAGCCCATAAATTAAATCGACCATACGTGCATGTGGTTAATGCATTCTCTAAGGAATGCATGATAACATTATTATTGTAATCACATCAATATTAATTACGGAATTATCATTATAATAATAGTTTATCCCAAGCAACTGAGGCTGATCTAAAATTTCTAATACATGGGTGTATGTGCACTACTAAAAATAGGAGGAAAAATTGAATTATGTAGGAATTAATCTCTATTCCTGGATGTCAACGTTAATATTATACCAATTTTAGATACTATGTAAGAAAATATTTAATTTTGCAATAAAGCCCATGGGTTCACGTGGGCCATTATTTTGTCTATAAATACACCATAAACCAAACTTTAAGCTAAACTCACGAATAGTTCTAAAAAGAATATATCAGTATGAGAAAATTAATGAAGAGAATCAAATAGATAAAACTCAGAGAGAGATATAGTATGAGGGAATTTCCTCAGCCGAACAAGTTCAGTTGAGATTAATCAAAAAAATCAAATAAACCCTCCGGGCTTCTTTTTTTGGCAAAACTTGGCGATATATTCATAACAAAAGTTGCTCTTTTTTTTTAAATTTGCGTCCAGGCTAGGCATATATAACAAAACATGACAGAACTAATATATCTGCAAATTTCACTCTTGAGACTTTCCTTATAACTAATATATCTGCAAATTTCATTTTGCTGACGAAATATATGCGGGATGTTGGTTGTCCTCATCTGGTGCATCAGCAACCTACAATAGATATATAAGAATCATTGTTAGTGAAAAATGAGCAGATTCAAGAGTGTATTCTTCGAACAGAACTTTTGATTTCTGAAAGGCAAACTTGTTGGACATATAGAAATGTCACATAAAAGCAAGCAAGTAATTAATCAGACTATTAAAATTAATAAAACACTATATTTAGTGGAGTATTTTAAAACAAAAAAAAATCTAAATAATCACCAAAAAGTAGATAGAAAGACTTTATGGCCATCTCTTGGGTCATTTCAAAACCTCTCTAATATATTAAAAATTGGATTCCCTTATAACAATAATCAACACAAGTAACTGGCCAAATTAAAGTACAAATTACCAAACAATCAAAATTATCTACTGGAAAAGTCTATAAGCAAGAACCATAATTACCTTGGTGTTAGCTTCTATTCTTCTTCGGAGCATCATTCCACAAAACATTAAGAAGGACAAAAGCCAAAAGGGAAAACAGATTGTGAACAAATAACAAAATAATTGAGTATTCGAAAAATCAAAGGTAATTCCTATGAGCCCTATTGCGTATAGGGAGCCAAGAGCTATCATCGAAGAAATAACCATTACACTAGTATACACATCCTCTTTAAAAAGACGACAACAAGAAGACTCGTCCCTCAACTCTTCCATTTGATATATGATTATTTTGGAACATGAAAATCTTTCAATGCGTGTGTGTATATATATATAGAGTTGGAGTCGTGATAGGAGTAGAACTTCTTTTTTTCCGGAGATTTTAGCCACCTTTATAGGATCTGCCTTCTACAAATACCTATTTGCATTATCACTTTCTGGTTTTAATTTCTAGAAAAAGAAAAGGAACAAATCAACTAATGTGACCTAAAACATGCTACTTAGTTGATTTACACGTGTTTATTTTTTCTAAAACATAATAAACAAAATAAAAGAAAAAGAAAACTAATTCCATAGAAGAAATAACTATTACACTAGTATACAACTCTTCCATTTGATATATGATTATTTTGAAATTGTGTTGCTTAGGAAAGACAAATGCAATAGGACTATAAGCAAATTGTATACGACTCCTATTTCAAGTTTAGTCCACATGATTTTTTATATATATATATATATATATTTAAACAAAGTAGCCTAATACACTTGCTATAGAGTTGGAGTTGTGATAGAAGTAGAGTTCTTTGGAGATTTTTAGCCACCTTTATAGGATCTGCCTTCTACCCTAATTGCATTATCACTTTCTGGTTTTAATTTCTAGAGAAAAGGAACATAACCAATCTAGTGTGACATAAAACATGCTAGCTATTTGATTTACACTTGTTTAGTTTTTTCAAAAGATAATAAATAAAGTAAAACAAAAAGAAAACTAATTCCCGTGGTTATCTAGATTTATAAGGAGATATAGATATATCATGCAACCCCTAGTGACTTCCCAATTCCTTGTTTCTTCTTTTTGTTTTTAAATAAATAATTGGAGTAGAATTATGCTTTTTTGTTTTCTAGTCTATTAATCAACATTTGTTATTCTAACAAGTCTAGAATCAAAAAACTGATTATCACTGTATATTCGACATCTAAATTTTTTATATAGTAGTACATATTTATTACCTAATAGAAATCACATAGTTGAGGTCCTTTCACTACTATTAATTGTTGGTCAAGACGGGCAGCCTCTTTGCACTAGTAGCTTGTTTGGATGATTGTAAGGTATAGTTTAGTATTGTATTGCATTATATTGTGTTTATTGTATAAAGGCGGAGTCTGGATTTTAAACCTAATCTTTTTAAGTTACTAGATTCTAAATTAATAATTTATATATATTTAACAATAATTAGTAGACAAATACATAATTTGAACCAAAGCTACAGGTTCAGCCAAACCCGTAGCTGACATTGTGGCTCCTCCTATGATACTGTATCGTTTTATTGTATACAATATTTGGATAGATTGTATTATTTGTCACTGTTTCATGATCTCATGAACCAACAATATAAAGAATAAACTTGTAATATTATAAAAAAGGTAAGTTACGAGGTAGAAATATTATATAAACAGGTAAGATAAAGGATAAAATAAAACTATTTAATAATAAAGAAGCGCAAGATGAGAAAAAATAAATAAATTAACAATGCAACCACACCAAATTAATTAGTAGTTTCATAGAGTGTAACAACTATCCAAATAAGTTGTAAGTTGGTCTCCTCCAGGCGATATATTTTTCTCTTCGCCAACTCTATCATCCCAAGTTACATCATTAGTAAATGAATAAACCTAACGAGCAGACAGCTTCTTTCTTAATTTGTGTAAAAATATATATACGCGAAATGATCATGGTTTAAAAATTATTCAACATGCAAAATTAAAATTAAATATAATTATCACAAAACCGAAAGAGTTATGTGACGACTCGATCCGTCGTCTTATATGTTTCCGCCCCGTTTCTCCCATATTGTGTTGCAATATCAGTATTCGAGTTGATCAGATTGAATCGAATTGGATTTTAGTTGGAAATGAGGCACTTAGCCTCTTAGAAGAAAGCTTGTTTTAGAAAAGTCAACCGGGAGTTGACTATGTGGTTAGAGGGTTCGGATGTGAATTTCGGTGGTTCGTTTAGCTTCGGGGGATGATTTGTGACTTAGGAGTGCGATCAGAACCGAATTTGGAGGTCCGGTGTAGAAATAGGCTTGAATTGGCGAAGTTGGAATTTTGGCGAATTCCGGTTGATAGGTGAGATTTTGATCTGAGGGTCGGAATTAACTTTCAAGAGTTGCAGTAGCTTCGTTAGGTGATTTTGGATATGTCTGCAAATTTTCAGGTCATTCGGACGTTGTTTGGTTGGGTTTTTGATTGAATGCGCATTTCGGAAGTTTTGATGAAAACTAGACTTGAATCCGATGTGTTTTAACGATTTTAGCATTGTTCGACGTGTTTTGAGGATTGAAACAATTTTGAATAAGGTTTTAGGATGTGTTGGTGCTTTTGGTTGTGGTCCCGGGGGCCTCGGGGTGATTTCGGATGGTTAAACGGGGGTTTTAGGCATTGGTTGCATGTGTGATATTTTCATCTTTTGGTATTTCTGCATCTGCGGAAAAGGTGCCGCTTAAGCGGTTCCGCAGATGCGGTGGGGGAGGCCATAGAAGCGGGCAGGTGTGGCCCAGAGATTTTCCGCATAAGCGGACGTGTAGGCGCTTCAACGAGTCCGCATAAGCGGTTAATATACCGCAGAACTGGTTGGAGGTAAACCGCATAAGCGGATGTATGGATCGCATAAGCGGTCCCAGGTATTTTAAGTGAGACCGCATAAGCGGTCAATTTGTCGCATAAGCGGTACTGCAGGTGCGGTCAGTGGACCGCAGAAGCGGAAAAAGGCCTGGTGTTATAGTGAACAATGTTCACGAACATGGAAAAGAAGAAAATATTTTGGACTTCGACTAAAGCGGATTTTTGGGCGATTTTGAGTAGAATTCAAAGGGGTTTCATCAGGTATGAATATTTGGACTTGTATTATGTTATTATGGTGTAAAAACATGAACTAATCACTGAAATTCAAGGAATTAAAGGGTAAAAATGGAGGTTAGGGCTTGAAACCTAAGAGGGTTTAAATTGATGATTTGAGGGGTCAAATAGACTCAGATTCTTGTGTATTTTATAT
This sequence comes from Nicotiana glauca, assembly GCA_026770625.1. Classification (NCBI taxonomy): domain Eukaryota; kingdom Viridiplantae; phylum Streptophyta; class Magnoliopsida; order Solanales; family Solanaceae; genus Nicotiana; species Nicotiana glauca. The sequence goes on along the minus strand of MU708865.1, from coordinate 72,305 downwards.
GTACGGACTCGTGGCGAGACGAGGATTCCGGTGATGTGAGTTTTGTAATTTTTTGAGAAGCAGGCCCGGGGCTCGGGTTTTGTTAGTTTCGGGATTTTTGCTATATTTCGATTATTTTCGATTGGGTATTGTTCCCTTGGCATATTGTAATGTATTCAGTCTGATTTTGGTTAGATTCGACGTGTGTGGAGGCCGATTTGAGGGGCAAAGGAATCGCGAGCTTGAAATTTCGCCGGTTCAAGGTGAGTAATACTTGTAAATGATATCGTGAGGGTTTGAAACCTCGGATTTGCACAATATAGTCATGTATCATGGTGACTTGCACGCCAGGTATGAGCGTGGGGTAGAGCACCGTTGGGATTATGACTTGGTCCGTCCCGGTTGTGGATTTTACTGTGTAATTGGCTGAAACTTGCTAGATGCTATCTTGAAATTGGAAAATTGCCATGTTTCGGGCTTCGTGCCGGTTATTTAAACCCTGTAGGGGTTATTATCACTGTTTTTACGACACTTAGCATGTTAAATAATTTCAGTCCTGAGTTAAACACTGTTTTGAAATGTGCAGTCATATTGCTAAAGTTTAAAGACTTAAATCGCAATTTTTCTGATGTTTTGAGTTAAAAGCTATTACTTGACATTGCCCGAGTGGCTCATTTGCATGTTTTGGACTGAGGATGGATCGTGCTGCACGCCGCAGCGATGCTACGATGATATTGTGCTTGGGATGTAGGATCCCCTCCGGAGTCTGAACCCCCACAGTGAGCGCGGGTACCCAAATGGATCGGGTTGCGCACTAGAACGGTCATGTGCATTGTATTGCATTCATGCATTGGTTCTTGTTTGTACTACGTGGCATGACATTCAGCACTCTCATATCATTGGCATCCATGCTATTTTCTTGCACTGTGTACCAGATACCCTGGTGTTATTTGTTAATAGAGTGTTGTGCCCGAGGGGCTAACTTATGTGCGGACTTGCACTGTGTGATAAGGCATTCATATGCTTGACAGTTGAAAAAGGGATATTTTCAAAAGAGGTTTTTAAACTGAGCCAGATACTTTCTAAAGGATTTACACGGTTTTACTGTTTCTAAAAGGCTTGTACTGTCCTTTATAGCATGATGGAGTGCTCTTACGTGAATTCTTGCCTCTCAGCATTATTTACTCTTATTACCACTGAGTTGGAAGTACTCACTTTACTCCCTGCACCATGTGTGTAGATTCAGGTTTTCTGGGAGTATAGTCAAGCTATCTGCTGCTTTCAGAGCTTCTCATGAGTTGTCGAGGTAGCTGCCTGACGTCCGCAGGACCCGACTCCTCCCCTATCTCTTTATCATTTCCGCATTTTAGAACATATATATTAGTGAGGATTGTTATTCCGTGTTATTAGAGGCTCTAGAATCATGATCCGGGTCTTTAGAAGTGTTATTGGTATTATCAAAATTCTCAGTATTGCTTCTATCTATAAGTTGAATCATTAAGCCTTGATATCTGTTATAAATAGTTAATTAACTGTTATAGAGCTGCATGCTCGGGTTGAGAGTGTTAAATGGTCGGGCTTGCCTTGAAATAGTGTTGGGCGCCATCACGATCGGGATTGGGGTCATGACAAGTTGGTATCAGAGCCTAGGTTACTAGGCCTCATGAGTCATGAGCCGGTTAGTAGAGTCTCGGGGATCGGTACGGAGGCGTCTGTATTATCCTCGAGAGGCTGCAGAACCTTTAGGAAAACTTCTCATTCTTGGAATTTTTATCGTGCGTACTTGATTCAGCTTGAGATATAACTCTTGAAATTCCTTCCATACGTCTGTATGCGCCCGTGAGCGCTCAGTAGTATATGTGCCTTGATGGCTTGTGATTCCCCAATCAAGGGGCAAGAGGTAATCTCCGTAAGTTCATGTTTGGCAAGTCTGGGGGACTTGAGGTCGGATCTTTGCCTATGGATTGAGCACCAAGGTGCTGATTGTGTGAGCAAGTGCTTTGAACTTATATGTTCAGTATTGTCCTTATTAGCCGGGATGGTGGTTGGATATCCATGTGATGAGTATGTTAGTGCTACAAGATATATCTGTACGACTTGGTGGTGACGAAGAAGTCTGGTGGATGATAGATGTCTGATAAGTGCTCGGTTCCGATTGTGATCTGTTATGTAGCCCGAGTCATGGGCGCGTGAAGAATATTTTCGTATCTCCTAGTTGGAAAGTTAAGTGCAATACTTGTGGCAGTATGAGTTCAGACTCGGGAAGACTAAATTGGTTGTATTATGTGTATG
>MU708865.1:37779-52461 GCA_026770625.1 Nicotiana glauca | reverse complement strand
AGAATTAAATTCATTAAAGAAATACCAATCTTCTATTGGACTCGAAACTTTCATTTTTTGTTTCTATTTTGGGTAACAACATATACTGTTTTGTTTCGATTTTGTTGTTATTTGTTTTACTGAAATTTTTGAACACAAGGATAACAATAAATTACAATCCATTAATAGCGAGCCAAACGACAAGATGAGAAGAAAAAACACCCCAAATATTGGCAAGCATGTAATTTTATTTATTTTTCTTTTTTGGAGTAATTATACTATATTTCTTGTTCTGACAAATTGAAACCCTTTTTTCTTTACCCTTCTTTGTCTTATACTCCTTATAGATTATACCGTCCAACTTAACTTGTTTAGAAAATTAGCAGCACAAGAAGGGAATGGAGCAAAAAGTTATGTCAGCAGAACCTTTTTAATTTTAAACAAATGGCGCAAAAGACGTTGGTAATAAAAGAGATAGTGATATGCTTAGTAATTTCAAGTATCTCTTGTGCAATTAACTAACTGCATTTAGATTTTGTCCTCTGTAAAAACTTTTTGCTCAAAGATTCAATTTGACTAGGAACATATTGTTGTTTTTGCATGAAATTTATTTAAATTTTCACTTGATATAGTATATGTTTTGCTACAATACTATTAAGCGTCTTTTTTAGAGAAAATGTATGATCATAACCCTTTAAAATTTTGAGCAGAAAAAATTGGCCTGGCAAATATCGACTCTTGTGTGTTATTTTTAGATATTTCTTTTTTTGTTTTTTACTTTTTTTTCCGGTTTCGTTGGTAGAACCATTCATATGTTTTGTATATTGCAATTAATTAGGCACACCAGATTAAGATTTTCCTACAGGCTACTACTAATAAGAACCTTTTCGTTTTAGGTTGTTGCTTTAAACTCAAGAATAATTGTAAACATTTTGATGTTTATATTATAATACATATTTAACTAAAGTTGATCTCATAATTGGTATCATGATTATAGGTTTGTTTTTACATAAGGGTGGCATTCGAATCGGTTTATCGATAAATCGAATCGATTATTTGTTATCGAAATCGAAATCGAAAAAATCGAAATCTTATTGAAATGATAACGATAAGCATATGTACAAATCGATAATCGATAAGTAATTATTGATAAGGGTCAAAATCGAATCGATAAATTGAATGCACATCCCTAGACTGTATACGTTTGTTAAATAAGTAATTACCTATTTGTATAGATTAATATAACATACAGAATGTATATATATTCCGCTACTATTTTGAAAGCGGCTATACAATATTATTTTCCCTAATCTATACCATTTCCTTTACCCTAAGTCCCTTACCCCATTATTTTATCTACCACATTTAAGGAATGATCATATTTAAAGATCAAGGGAATGAAGTTCAAATTAATGAAAAACAGAATTAGCTGTGATGATGTGTTTTGTTTTATTTTTTTTATATCGTTGGAGTTTTGGTGGCATACATTTGATTCCTTACTTTAGTTTTGTTGCATGTGCTTGTTGACACAATTTTTATATTATAAATGGTGTTCATCTTATTTTAGCTTCTTTTTGTTCATATTTGTTAGGCACATTTATAGCGATATACTTTCCGTGGAATCCCGCAAATTTTCTTATTGGTGTAATCGATAACCGAATCGATAAGCCCCCAAAATCGATAATTCGAAATCAAAAAAATCGAAGCCTTATTGAAACGATAACGATAAGAATATGTATAAATCGATAATCGATAAGTAATTATCAATAAAGGTCAAAATCGAATCGATAAATCGAATGCACACCCCTATTTTTACATATATTTCTCTATGGGCCAAAGCTCATCCCTAAAAAGCTCAAGTCACGATAATATTAGCGAAGCATTCAGAGGTCGTCACGTGTCGAAGCGGTTCAAGGAACAATAAAGATCGTGGTTGAAGAGTCAGCAAGGATTAATTAAGGTCGAGGAGTCCTCCAAGATCGAGGTCGAAGTCGAACACCTTTGACATAGTTGTAATGGCTAGTTCCAAGATAGGACATTAAAAATGCACTTGTACTAATAGGGTTCCCTATAAATAAAAAGAGACACAATGATAAGGGGCATGTGATATTCATTTTTAAGAACAAACTGACTTTGTAAAGTGAATATGGTCTCCTCGCATATATACAAAAATAACATTTTCATTAAGATTCTTGACTAGCATTTCCACCTGATCCAAGAACGACCCAAATGTCCAAAGGCATATCAATTTTTCATTATTGTCAGGAGGAATAATCACTGATCTCATTCCTTTTTGGTGACTCACATATTTTATTTACCTAAATATCATTTATTGCTATTTATTGTACTTTTTAATCTCATATTCCATCTTTTTAGATCACTGAATACCACAACTTCAACTCATATTTATCATCATCCGGATATGATACATTATTTATTTGGTCTTGACACACATAGCATTATCTTCGGATATTATTTTTAACTAAGGTTAACTCTCTTTTAAACAAATCTAATTTATTGGGCCAAAATTAGTATTTTTTTGGTCAAACAATTTCCTTTTTCGTATCATGAAGATTACTGTTTGCGTACCTGCAACTTCCTTAATTAGGATTCTTTAGTCCTATAATATTTCCTATCCTACTTTTTCTTACGTTCTGACTTGGTCAAGTCAGAAATATTGAAAGATGCTCCATATAAAAGAACTTAAGTGAAATTAGCCCATGAACTAAATCGATCATACGTGCATGTGGTTAATGCATTTTCTAAGGAATGCATGGCAACATTATTATTGTAATCACATCAATATTAATTACGGAATTATCAATATAATAATAGTTTATACCAAGCAACTGAGGCTAATCTAGAATTTCTATTATATGAGTGTATGTGCACTACTAAAAATATGAGGAAAAATAAATTAAGTAGGAATTAATTACTATTTCTGGGTGTCCACATTTAATATTATACTAATTTTAGATAATATGTATATAAAATATTTTATTTTGCAAAAAAATTCATGAATTTATATGCCCCATAATTTTGCCTATAAATACACCATAAAACCATTATCTTTAACTAGTACTATATAAATTGTTTTTTTTAAAATCTTTTGACATATTTTCCTTCTTTCATATTTCACGCGCTAGCTATCCGTTAAAACCACTGACATTTTCTCCAGATGCTATCGTACAGGAACTTTTTCTCTTTTTTGTCGTTTATTGAAGCGGTTGAATTTGACACTCTTTCTTTACCCCTAACCAATATGCAAAACATACTTGTAAGTTTGCTAATGTCATCATATTACCTAGTTGTTGCTAGTATTTATTAGTATTTTCTTTTATATTTTCTTAAGCTAAAAACAACTCTCAAACTTTATAAGATAGGGATAAGATTCCTATTCAGTACCTTGCCTAAATCTTACTTGTAAGATTACACCAAATTTCGTTATTGTTATTGTATTAGTCGATGAAACGATCTCTCCACATTTGCTTTTAACCATTCTAACTATATTTGTAATGTATTCAGTTTTCATGTGAGAAATTAATTTTCTTTATTTTGTTTTTTCGGACGGCTAAAGATCCCGATCATAAATAAACTAATGATATTTAGTAGTCAAAGGACAGGAGTGTTTTAAAGGAAACTAGAAAGCGTCATGAAACCAAGAAAAAATAAATAGTCTCGTCGTAATAGCAGAGCACTAAGTAAACATCTCCCTAAGTGATTAACATTTACTTTTGGCAATGTCAAACCAAAGAATAAAAAGGCATCTCCATGCCTCGCCATTCCTATGATCAACCTAGTTTGTCGTCACATAGTTTTTCTATTTGACTCAAAATTTAGATCTATTAGTTTTTCTATTTGACTCAAAATTTAGATCTATGTATAAATAATTAGATTTTTTAATAAAATAGAGTTAATCTTAGCCAATATTAATATAAAAAAGATAGATTAACCAATTTAATTTGTAGCTAGATACTACGGATACTATCTGAGTAGCAATAAAAGGCGACAATAATGCTATGTTTAATCATTGAAGAATAAATGATGTAGCATTATATAACAGTAAATAGCGATTAATGACATTTATGTAAATAAAAAAATGTGAATCATCCAAAAAGGGCGAGATTCCTTTGTATTCTTTCTAACAACGATAAATGATTGATAAGTGTTGGAATATTTGGATTCTTCCTCGAATCGTCGGAGAAAATTATAGATAAAGATCTGAAGAAAATGTGATTTTGTATGTGTATGATAAAGCAAGAACCTTCGAAGAATGTCAAAGTGTAATGAGTGTCCAATCCCCTCCTATAGCTACATATCTTTCTATTTATAAGGGCGCATGAGCCACCAAAACCCTAATAGTATAGGTCAATTTATTCATTGGATTATTTTCTTTATAATTTTATTGCTAAAACTAGCCGTTACCGCTTTGCTAAAATGAGTGCTCGTGCTTATCCTCGACCTCCGTTGAGTCCTCGACGTCGCCTTCATCCGTCGTTGAAATCAAATTGATGACACGTGGTGGCCTTCGAAGGCTTTCTTAATATTAATTAGGCCCCCATATATTTATGACAATTTTTAGCCAATACATCCCCTTTTTCATTTCTTCCTCTTGAATTCCCTCTTAGGTTTATTTGATCTTTCTTTTTGAACGTTCTATATGTACAGTTTGTACACTGCGAAGTGGTTTTGATTTAAAAAAGGAAATAACAAAATAAATAAAGCTTTTTGTTTTGTCTCATCACGTGTTAATTTCCATTTCGTGTACGAATTATAATGCATTGAGAATTAATGTATGTATAAGGAGTTCTTTTGCAGGAGTGAAAAATAGATGTGGATGTTTTTGGAGCCGGACATATTCGCACTGTGTCTATTAGTCGCAGAGCTGACTATTATAAAATATCTCTGTCACGACCCAGAATTTTCATTATCGGGACCATGATGGCGCATAACATCACGCTTGCTAGGCAGTCAACGTCACCTTGATAATCTCCATTTTTTCTGTCTACTGTAACGCCACCGGCATGCCCGGCGGTGCCAGAATTCACAGGTAAGTTACCCTCTCTCCCTCTCTCTCTTCTTACCCCCTCCCTTCTCTCTTCCCCATCCCTTCTCTATCCTTCCCCCATTTTCTGTTTTTGCATCTCCCCGGCGTCAGTCATCACTGGAGTTTTCCGGCCGGCGATTTTTTTTTCTCCTCCTCTCTACTTTATTCTCTCTTATTCCCCTAAGCCCTTCTCTCTTTCCCTGTGGTTTGGGTCCCCAGCCCTTTTTGTTCCCAAAACCTAGCGAACCCTAGCGACCTCTGGTCGGCGAACACTAGCCGCGTTGACAGGTTGACAACCTGGAACTAAGCTGGTGCAGCGGTGACAGGGTGACAACCCACCCCCTTACCCTATTGTTTTTGTGGTGGTTGTGTGCGATTTTGCAGGGAACTAGCTGCGTCAAGATAAGTGCGAGGCGTACGAACAAGTAAGCGGAGCATTCGTGGCTGGTAGGTGCAAAGGCTGGTGAGATTTGGAAGGACGCACGGCGGATTCCGTGACCTCGGGGGTGCACCAAGTCATATCTTCAGGTTCTTCCAATTAGGAGTTGGTACCTCCCGCTCTCCTGTTTATCTCTTTGTGATAGTTAAATTCTGCCAATCTAGTTAGAATTACTTTAAGCATATTATTAGCGCACTTGTAGTTGCTACTTGTTACCTTCTAGTTGGACCCTATTACGTGCTAGTGCTTGTCCGTAGTCTATCGTGGTTGCGGTTTGGGATGGTAGAGTAAGGTCATGTCCTCAGGGGGTCCGGGGGGTAGGGAGGGGGGTGAGGAGGGGGGCAGAGGATAGGACGGGAGGCTATGAGGGTAAGGGGAGAAAAAGAACTTGTAGGTTGAAGATCGGGTCATGGAATATAGGCACGCTGACGGGTAAGTCTATTGAGTTGGCGAAGATTCTGCAGAAGAGAAGAGTAAATATAGCTTGTGTCCAGGAAACTAGGTGGGTAGGGTCAAAGGCAAGGAATGTGGACGGGTATAAGCTGTGGTACTTTGGAGTCGTGTGGGGTAAGAATAGAGTGGGTATCTTGGTGGATATGGACCTTAGAGAGTCGGTGGTTGAGGTTAGGCGGGTGCATGACAGGCTAATGTTTATTAAGTTGGTGATTGGTGAGTGCACCCTCAATGTCGTTAGCGCTTACGCGCCGCAAGCGGATTTGGATGAGGAGGTTAAAAGGCGCTTCTGGGAGAGTTTGGACGAGGTTGTGCGTAGTATTCCACCCGCTGAGAGGTTATTTATAGGATGGGATTTCAATGGCCATATTGGGTCGGTTGTTGGTGACTATGGCGAGGTGCATGGTGGCTTCGACTTTGGGGATAGGAACGGAGGAGGTTCCTCGCTGTTGGAGTTTGCTAAGGCTTTCGAGCTAGTGATTGCGAACTCAAGTTTTCCGAAGAGGGAGGAGCATCTAGTAAATTTTTGAAGTCAGATTGTGAAAACTCAGATTGATTACCTCCTCCTCAGAAGGTGTGATAGAGGGTTGTGCAAGGATTGCAAGGTTATCCCGGGTGAGAACCTCGCGACCCAGCATAGGCTCTTGATAATGGACATCGATATTACGATAAGGAGGAAGAAGAGGTATGGTCGTGGTCAACCGAGGATTAGGTAGGGAGCCTTAACTAAGGATCAATCCCAGGAGTTGTAGGGGAGGTTATTGGCTACGGGAGCATGGAAGAGTAGTGAGGACGCCAACGCTATGTGGGCTACGACGGAGAACTACATTAGGGAGGCAGCGAGAGAAGTGCTAGGGATTACGAAGGGTCACTCTGGCAAGCACCAAGGCAACTGGTGGTGGAATGACATAGTCCAAGGCAAAGTGGAGGCGAAGAAGGAATCGTATATGAAGTTGGTAGGGAGCACGTGCGAGGAGGAGATGAGAACGAATAGAGAGAGGTACAAGGTAGCAAGAAAGGAGGCTAAGCTAGCGGTCACGGAGGCTAAGAATGCAGCGTTTGGCCGACTTTATGAGGAATTGGGGGAAAAAGGCAGGGATAAGAAGTTGTTTTGATTGGCTAAGCGAGGGAGAGGAAGGCTCGGGATCTGGATCAAGTAAGGTGCATCAAAGACGAGGACGGTAGAGTCTTGATGGGGGATTCCCAGATTAAATAAAGATGGTAGAGGTACTTCCAGGGTCTTCTAAATGAGGAAGGAGACCGCGATATAGTGCTAGGGGATCTGGGGCATTCGGAGAGTCTCCGAGACTTTGGGTATTATAGGCGTATTAAGTTGGAGGAGGTCGTGGGGGCTATGCGTAAGATGAGTCGGGGCAGAGCGACTGGGCCAGATGAAATTCCAGTTGAGTTCTGGAAGTATGTGGGAAGAGCAGGCTTGTAGTGGTTGATTGGGCTATTTAATGTTATTTTCAGGACGAAGAGGATGCCAGATGAGTGGAGGTGGAGTACAGTGATTCCATTGTACAAGAACAAAGGTGATATTCAGTGTTGTAACAACTATAGGGGTATCAAGTTACTAAGTTATACCATGAAAGTTTGGGAGAGGGTAGTGGAGACGAGGGTGAGGAAGATAGTGTCTATATCTGACAACCAGTTCAAGTCCATGCCGGGTCGCTCGACCACGAAAGCAATCCACCTTATTAGGAGGTTGGTGGAACAGTACAGGGATAGGAAGAAAGATCTGCACTTGGTGTTTATTGACTTGGATAAAGCATATGACAAGGTCCCTAGGGAGGTGCTATGGAGATGTATGGAGGTAAAAGGTGTGCCGGTAGCTTATGTTAGAGCGATCAAGGACATGTATGATGGAGCTAATACTAGGGTAAGGACAGTGGGAGGCAACTCGGAGCATTTTCTGGTTGTTATGTGGTTACGCCAAGGATCATCGCTTAGCTCGTTCTTATTTGCCTTAGTAATGGATGCACTAACACACCATATTCAAGGGGAAGTGCCATGGTGTATGTTATTCACTGACGACATAGTACTGATTGATGAGATGCGGGATGGTGTTAATGAGAGGTTGGAGGTTTGGAGACAGGCTCTCGAGTCTAAGGGTTTCAAACTGAGAAGGACTAAGACAGAGTACCTGGAGTGCAAGTTCAGCGCCGAGTCGAGGGAAGCAGGCATGGATGTGAGGCTTGGATCACAGGTCATCCCCAAGAGAAGTAGTTTCAAGTACCTTGGGTCAGTTATTCAAGGGGATGGAGAGATTGACGAGGACGTCACTCACCGCATAGGAGTGGGGTGGACAAAATGGAAGCTAGCATCTAGAGCCTTCTGTGACAATAAAGTACCACTGATACTCAAAAATAAGTTTTATAGGGCGGCGTTAGACCGTCCATGTTGTATGGGACAGAGTGCTGGCCAGTTAAGAACTCTCGTATCCAGAAGATAAAGGTAGTTGAGATAAGGATGTTGAGGTGGATGTGCGGGCACACTAGGTTAGATAAGATCAGGAATGACGATAGTCGGGAGAAGGTGGGTGTGGCCTCTATGGATGACAAGATGCGGGAAACGAGGCTCAGATGGTTCGGGCACGTGCGGAGGAGAAGCCTGGATGCTCCAGTGAGGAGGTGTGAGCTGCTAACTTTAGTGGGTTCGAGAAGAGGTAGATGATGTCCTAAGAAGTATTGGGGAGAGGTGATCAGGCAGGACCTAGAGAGATTGCAGATTTCTGAGGACATGGCCTTTGATATGAAGGTTTAGAGGTCGAGCATTAGGGGTGTAGGATATGGTGGTAGTCGAGCTTCTCCCCCTCCATTCTGGGGGGGGGGGAGGAGGGGAGGAGTGAGTTTGAGTGGGTTGGTCTTAGGTAGGCTTGAGGTTAATGTAGAGTTCACGCTAACATTATTGTTTCCCATAGATCCAGTCCTTAGTTGTGGGTTATGGTTATTGCATGTCATCTATGTTATAGTTTTTAGGATGCTGTCATTATTTCTATGGCTATGTTGACGTTACTGATGAATTATCTTTTCTTGTTTTCTTGTTTTATTTTCCCGAGCCGAGGATCTATTGGAAACAGCCTCTCTGCCCCATCGGGGTAAGGGTAAGGTATGTGTACACACTACCCTCCCAAGACCCCACTTAGTGGGATTTTACTAGGTTGTTGTTGTTGTTGTTCCTTTATGTTTAGTGATTAAAAATAAATAAGCTAAAACAAGTAGAAATAAATGTGGAATTAAGTAAATAGCCTCTTTGTCTATATACTATTACCAATACTATTGATATTACTACCTAAAATCCGGTGTCACAACCCACGAACACACTAAGATTTGCTATAAACAATTGTTCGAAAAAAGGTACAACTGTTTATGAAGGGAAGTAAAAACAGTAAATGTAGGAGCATAGAAGGGGATGGCAGGGCCTGCGGAAGCCAACATGACTACCTTGGGTCCCTTAGCTGAAAATATCTACACCCGACCCCTCGATCAACCACTACCTACTCCAAAAGTTGCACAAAAAGTGCAGAGTGCAGTATCAGTACAACCAACCCCATGTACTAGTAAGTGCCAAGCCTAACCTCGAAGAGATAGTGACGAGGCTACGGCGGTGCAATTACAATAGAACCTGCATATAGTGAATAATAAAGCAGTAAGAAGGAAAGACAAAATAAAGTCGTAACTGTCACACCTCCTTTTTACCGGCTATTACTACAACCCGGGAAGGGATATAATAAAAGGAAGAAGTTTTTCCACTTTAAGGACAATCGAAACGGGATTTATTTATTTAAATTTCAGAGTCGCCACTTGGAAGATTAATGGTGTTCCAAGTCACCGGTTGAATCTCGAATCGAGGAAAGTTTGACTCTGTTAACAGTCCGCGAACTAGACATCTGGATAAGGAATCATGTTAACGTGGGAGAAGGTGTTAGGCACTCCTGAATACCGTGGTTCTAGCACAGTCGCTCAACTGTTGTATTTGTTTTTATCTGATTTCTATATATGTTCCATTTTATGTGCTTTCTTAATATTCCATTTTATTATTAAGTTTTACAAGAATTGCAACGTTGTGAAAATGTATTTTTGAACCACGCCGTACCAGTATGCCCGCGGCTTTTAACACATTTCGACTTCGTTGAGATTTGGATTTGGATCACATAAATGTGCACCCGTATTAGGAAGGTAATATTATTATAAATCGTGCCTAAAGTATCTACGTCTATGTTAACTTTGGGAAAGACCGTGAAATTCGCTAAACGGTCCTTCCAAATCTAAGATTTTTATAACAATTTATTTGAGGGCCCCGCAATTGTATATTTAAAGCAGCGAGGCTCATCTCATTTTTATTAAAGGTCATACCTAAAGTATACTATATTTTCTATTTGTTCTGTATCTAATAACAAAAGACAAATCTTAATTATTTATTATTACCTAATAGTTTTTGCATTTTTGGGCCCACAAACTCATAAGAGCTGAGGCTTTAATTCATATTGGGCTCGACTGCAGCCTATGTAGCAATTTCCAATCCAATTTAAATTTGGTTGAAGCTCTAACTTGGCCATTCGTGTAAATACTAGGCCTAGTGGCCCAGAACAGTCTACTTTAACATTGTAGAGATCAGGCCATATATATATACCATCAGCTCACACTTACTGACTTTAGGCCATTCATTATGGCTTTGGTCCAAAATTAACATGCTTGACGGTAAACATTTTTCATTCATTTGTAGATTATTGCTAGTTCAATTTGAGTTCAATCTAATTTGGCTACTTAATTACTAGAAACTTTCAATTACACTTATTAATTCTGTTTTATCTGTTCTACTATCAATAAAAATCGAATCTAGTGAGACAACTGAGATTTCAAAGTCAAAACAGAATGATATTGTATTATGAAAGCTGTTTTAATAAAGCATTTGAAGTTATTTCTTTAAACACTAATTACTTTAAACCAAACTAATTGCAATCCTAATCAAACTATTTCAGAATTAAGATACCATTGCAGAAGTAATATCAAATTGACAGATACTAATTCATATTTAATTTTCAAATGGAAACAGCTATAAACTTGCAACTTTCAACTACTCATATACTTAAACTGATCTGTTATTTTTTAGAAGAAACGCTACAGATGTATACAACTTCAGAGTTATAACATGAAACCTAAGTACATCTATAACTTTTAACCTTTTAATCTACTTGTTTATTCAATCCTATTAATATTGAAATCGCATAATCCTAAGAAATACTGATACCTGATCTATTATAAACAGAGTTCAAAGGCACCAGTCCAGTCCGAGTTTAATTACAAATTTAAAATATTCCTAACAAATACATATTTTGCAATTAAGTTTGATATGTATCAAATAAACTAAACAGATGTAAATGTTTATCAAACTAATAATTCTATTTCTTCATCTCTTCAATACAGCTTCACAGTCATTAGGAGATGAGAATATACCTGGAAATAAGATGAAAAATCAATGAGAAGCTACTTCAATCAATAGAAAATAGGATCAACAATGGCAGTCTAACAGCAAATGATGCACATCTTCGATATCAACAGAAAATACACCCAGCAAATAGCAAATGAAACCAACAGGAACAATAGACCTCCAGAAAATTATATCTCAATGGACAAACAGATCTAATAATCTTCAAAATAACCTTCAGAATCAATGTAACAGTAAAAGTTTAACTGTTTTTTTTTGTATTTTTGGAGTTTTGAATAGGAATTGGTGAGAATCTAGATAAAAATTGGCAGAAAACTGTTTAGTATATTTCAGATTTTTTCCAAACTCTCCAAAACTTGTTAAAGGAGGCCAAGTGAGGCCTATTTATAGAGTGTAAGGGAGAGAAATTTGAATTTCAGATTTTACCTTATTGGTCCCTCCCTTTATTTCAATTTAACCCTTGTTATTTTGTTAATTAATCGGTTCTAACCCTTTATTTGTACATAATTTCCCCCTTTTCCCCCTCTAGAATGTTCTATTCTATTGCTTTTACCCTTTTACCCCCACCTCTAAGTGATATTTACTGCATTACTCCTTTTTATGCCTGAAATGCCCCTACTTCCTTAGCTTTATCACATTTATACCATTTCCTTGTCCCTAAAACAACCCTGAACTTTACTCTTATTTACCAACAAACCGTATTGCTTTTACCCTTTTACCCCTTAGGTTTAGATAGTATCACAGAATTATCCTATTGTTTCATTTCAAAATCCAAACTCAGCTATAACCAATACCCTAACTATCAACCCTAATTTAATCATAACTATAGGGTCAAAATTAATCAGAATCAGTCAATTACAAAGATCAAAAAGCTATAAACCAATCAGAACATAATTCAAATCACGGTCAATCAAATCTAATTAACTATTGGTTAACCAAAATTAATCAAAATTTAAACTAAAATTAAACCCAAATTGTAAATCTAAAATCCTATTTAAAACAGAGATTAAGTAACCCTAATAGAAATGATATTAAAAAAAATTATTAAAATCTCTTTAACCCTAATATCAGAATTGACTTATTAAGATTTTATTCTCTTTTAATTTTAAAACAGATCAAATTTAGCGAACCAAAATTGATAATCAGAAAACTACAATCTTTTATCAAGAATTAAAGTAAAACAAACATGCAAAAAAATCGAAAAGAAGGAAAGAAAAAAGAATACTTAGCTTTTCTTTTTTTTTTATTTTTTCCGATAAACTTGTTTTAGCTTTCTTTTCTTCTATTTCTTTAAAAGATCATCTTCCAGCGCCCAGGAGGCCCTTTTATAGCCTTTTCTTGAGATTTTACACGCCGGCAGACTCTTTTTGGTTTTCCAGGGGTGTTTGGGATTTCAAGGTTTTCAAGATTGGGTTAAGGATGTCAGAGAGAGTTTATGGTATGATTTGGCTAGATTTAGAAGAAGTAGTGTTCGCCGGAACTAGGGTTCCGGCGCCACTAAATTGAATATTCGACGGATTCTGGACTTATTCGAGGTATACGGATTAGAGAGGTGGAATGGGTAGGCTGAGGGCTATCTAGGGTGTTAAGGGTGAGGTCATCGGCATAGGTTGTGTTCGCCGGAGTAGGGTTCCGGCTACACTAAATCTAATATTCGACAGGTTCCGGCTTGATTCAAGGCAAATGAGTTATGGGGGTGGGGAGAGGATGTTGAGGGCTATCTGGGGTGTTAAAGGCAAGATCATCGAAGAAGGTTACGTCTCCCGCCGGCGAGGGTTTCGGCGAGAAGTTGAGAGAAAAGGGTGCGGCTAGGGTTTGGTAATCATAGAAGGGGGAAGATGAAATGATACAAAGGTGTATGTATACATGGTATATTAAAAACACTCTATGCATCGTGGCCGTTGGATTATTGTCAAGACCCAAACCCTGGTCGTGATGGCGCCCAACACATTGCTAGGCAAGCCCAACCATTTCCCGTTAACCAATCCAATTATTCACTCAAAATTTCCAAATTAAGTAAAATCTCCTATTTCCATAATGATAAGATGTGTGCGGAAAACAAAATAACTGAAATAACAGCCCAACAAGATCTGGTGTCACAAGTCTGAGTCTCTAAACATCCGAGTAATACCCTATACAACTGAGTCTAAGCAGGAAAACAAAAAATAATGGAAAGGAGAGATCGGGTCCTGTGGATGCCGGCAGCTACCTCGATAACTAGGCAGTAAACTGAGACAGCAGCAAAATATGTATATCAACTGCCCTCCTGGATCCCTGTATCTGCACACAAGGTGCATGGAGTAGAGTGAGTACTCCAACTCAGTGGTAATAAAAGTGAATAACGACTGAAAGTACAAAATCCCAAAAAAGGGCACAAATGATGCTATCTTAAGCAGTAAATCAAATAGATAGTAGAATCCATGAAAATTATAGCAACAATATTCTCTTTAAAAAATCAATCATACAAGAATACACAAATAAGGTTAGCCATTGTTACCCAACCGGTCAGCCATTGTTACTTGACCAAAGTATTTCAGTGTCATTGTTACCACTAGTCAGTCATTGTTACCTGACTGGTCAGTCATTGTTACCTGACCGAAACACTTACAACAGTGTCATTGTTACCGCTGTTCATATCAAAGGGGTACCTCGCGCTCACTGTGGGTGTGCAGACTCCGGAGGGGCTCCTTTAGCCCAAACGCTATCAATAAGGCATGAAAGCCTGAATAATATCAACATAAGGACTGAAAGCCTGCTCTCAATACACTCGAGGCCTGAAAGCCTCCTCACTTTACTCATCATGCCCTCACATATGGCCCTCGGCCCCAATCAGTCCAAAAATAGTCAAAAAGCCCCTCGGGCATCAGTAAAACAGTGATACTCGGCTCAAATGATAGTTCAAATATCAATTAAAACTCCAAGTTTGAGTAAAATATAGCTGAGTTCATGAAACAGTGTAAATCACATGGACTGAGTTCAAATAATATTTCAAATAGTAAGGGAAACAATGATGATAGTTCATAAAGAGTTCAAACAATCGGCAATAAGCCCCAAGTATGGAAATGAGCCCAAGTCATAATGATAACAACAAATCATTTACAAATACGCGGTAAAAACCAACAACCGGGATGGACCATGTTACGATCCCCAACGGTGCTCCACCCCACGCTCAGGTCCAGCGTGCAAGTCACCTCAACACAACACTAAAATGTGCAAATTTGGGGTTTTAAACCCTCAGACTATCATTCACAAGTATTACTCACCTCTAGCTGGCCGATAATCTAGCTCGCCAAGCCTTTCCCTCTCGTATCTA
>MU708864.1:2987-24254 GCA_026770625.1 Nicotiana glauca | reverse complement strand
GGGGGGGGGGTGGGGGCTGGATGGTGCAGAAAAATGAAAAAACAGAAATTTTAAATTGCAAAAAAAAAAAGGTAAAAAAAATATTTCTTTTGCGGGGGAAGGTGGAGGGGTATAGTAGGGTGGATGAAAAAACTATTTTTTTTTTAAAAAAGCCTTATTTTTGGAGAGAGGGTGGGTTGGGGTGGTGAGGGTGAGAAATGTTGAGAAGCTGTTTTGGAAAATATTTTCCCTTCTTTTCGTAAGGAAAACATTTTCATCCAATTGGAGGAAAATGAATTGATACGGAAAATATTTTCCAAAACATTTAAGCCAACCAAACATGAAAAAATTGGATTCGTTCATACCAAACACACCCTATTATGTTATTTGATTCACTTTCCATTTAAAAACAATGTAATCCCCTATTTCACGCCGTGAATACAGTCGAATACAATAATTTGTCCAGTTGTAATCCCATGTTTCACGCCATGAATACAGTCGAATACACTCGAATACAATAACTGATTAGCTGGACTTTGTTGACATCCAATTTTGTCTCTCTTTTCTTCCATTTAATTTCCTTGAGCTTCTAAGTTATTAATACATCAAATACTTTATTTTTATTAATACTATTTATTATTATTATTATTATTATTACTACTACTACTATTGCTACCAAATAATATTATTGCTATTATTATCATTATTATTACAAATTACTAAATATTATTAATACTACTACTACTATTGTTGTATTTTAAAAATTAAGTATTTGGACCAACTTAGAAGCTTAAAAGAAGTACAAGAAGAAATGAATCCAGATAAGTCTAAAAGCCCAACAATTTCGGCCTCTTTGAAATAGTCATTTTTAGCCCAAAATCTTGTATTTTCAGCCACTGCAATCAGCTCGCCAGACACAGTCCAATTATTATTAGTCCAAAGCCTAATCCACCAAGACTATAGTCCAATTTTAATACATTCCCAGCGGCTGCCTCTTACCCCATCTTCTCCTCCTCCTTTTTAGCAAAATTTGGCCATCATCTCTTGAAATCCAGAGCTTGTCACTCCATTCTGATACAGATCCCATCTCTCTCACATGTGGTCTTATTTTTCGAGCAAGTAGGACAAGCCAACAGAAAATAGTCAAGCCAAATCTTAACTGTTTCGTAAAATAGCAAGGACAAATCTCTTCCACTCTGAAGCAAGCAAAGGATTTGGTCAAATTTCTTCAAAAGAATCCAAAAATCTTCTCCCAACAATAGCGAGGTTGCATTCCATGGGTAGGATTTACCTCTGGTTATCTCGATTTCTTTGTACTTTGTTGCTATTTTCATACTTTGAATTCTCAAACGGACATATTCAGAAGCTTTACTCGTGACACCCGTTTGAATAATTTTGAATTTCAAACTTAATCTCTAACCCTAGACTTTTTCCCTATAAATGCTACTGTTTTCTGCAGGTGAGGGGGGAACTTTTTGGTAGAGCGGCCACCATTTTTGAACTTCAAGATTCAGCCGCCTACATCTACACTAGACATAAGAATCAGCCACCTCTTGAGCACTACTTTATCGCTCACATCTGATATAGTCTCAAATACTCGACACTCTCTTACAAAACTTTCTTTTCTGTCTCGGTAAACTTTAGCCGTGACAGATATTTTGGAACTCATTCCGATCGAGGTTCGAATCTTTTTCATAACGAGAGAGTAGATTCAGACCAACATCGTCCTAGTTCACTGCTCCACAATAGGTAAAATCTGATTTTTTTTTTTAATTCTTATCTTTCCCTTAAGGAAATTGAATTTGCTTTTTAAAAAAAAGAAGCATGTCTTAGGTTTACCTTTTATTTGTTGTAGTGTAATGTATAGGTGACATTTTTTTTTAATACTAAAGTGATGTGAAGAATCCATGTTTTAAGTCATGTTGTATTCAAATTGGTTGTGTTAAACTTTATTGACCAAACCATGCTATTTGCTATTGTTTTTTTGGCTATTCGAAGAAGTGATGTTGTTCAAATATATTATAAACCATGTTCTTTAGGATTTAATGTCTTAACAACCATTCTGTTCTAAAAGTGTAAAATAATGGTAGAAAAGCATAGCCTGTGGGTTATTTTGGTAATTATAGAGATCACGACAGTGGGCGATAATAATATTCATGCTTAGTTTAAGTACTTCTCTGGAATGTTAATTGATCATGTTCCAAGTTTCATGATTTTGGTTTCTGCTGTCAATAGTACTAATAGGAGCTTACCACTGTTTCACTTGCTTAGATAAATACAAGTTGGAAAGATCTATATTTCCTCTCTGACTTTCATGTCTGTTAAGAAGCATATGTTCTTCTCTAACTCTTTTATTCTTTCTTTTTTTCTCATGAACACCAGAGCCGAAGAGTCTTAATTTGAGACTCAAACGACGCCATAACATTGCATGGAGACCGCACATCCCCGAGTCCTTTTTCCAGCTTTTACCGTATTTAGACATCAAAAATGCAGAAGATAAAATCTTTTGTGGGGCTTGGACATGGCTTCAGATCGCTTCACTTTGTTTCACTCATCTTACTTACCTGCTGTTTTGACTAACTTACATTTAAGTTAATGTGTACTCTTGAATGTAGATTGAACTGTGATTAACCATTTAGAGTCTTTGCTTTATGATATCTAGTCTTAGGACCAATAACTTATTGATTTCTCACGTATCAGTAGTCTTAGGATAATGAATCTTTACAACACTTTAACATTTTGGGGCAGTACTAAGTCATGATCTGGAAAGTTTTCTCTAAGTATTAAAATTGGTTCTTTACAATGAAGAAAGTATTTTGGGATCTCTGGTCACTTTTTAAGTTAACTCATGTTTTTTAAGTCAAGCTCTCTAAAGTTCAAAAGTTAGATTTTCTGCTAAGTCTATTCTACCATTTCAAGAACGTAGCTTCACTTTCTTTATTTTCACTCTTGAACTCACGTTATAAATCTTATAATGCCTCAATCACTTTAATCAGTTACGTTCCCATTTTGATTTAGCTAATGGATACTTATTTCAAACTACCTTTTGTATTTTTAAACAGACTCATTTACACTTAGCTTTAATTAACTTTAGTTCGGTCGGTTAACCGTTTGATATGGATCATATTGGGTGCCTTCATAACCTTCCCTATAGAATTAACTAGAACCCTTACCTAGAATTTTTAAGGTTAAGCAGATCGTAAAACAAAGTTAATTTTAATCAACATTAGGTGTCCTAATTCACCACAATTAATTAGGTGGTGACTCTTTAACTTCAATCAAACTCGGAATCGCCTATATGTTGTGCCTTATTCTAACCAGTTTAAAATGGGGTATAACAGACTTCCCTGATTCACGCCTATTTTTGCTACAGTATTAAATACATCTAATACATCTTATAACAACAGAAAATGTATCTACAATCCGTAATATAGCAAATGGTATGCATAGATAGCTAATTACCAGTAAAAGATAGTGCTTTATGAAAATTTCTCTTTTTAGTTTATGCAATTATATAGGCAGCTATTTGGATTAATTTTTGAGGAAATAACACTAAATGTCTATCACTCCCAAACTATTTACCCGGATTTGCCCATTTGGAAATTAATTACAAATCGTTCCTAGGAAATCTAAACTTATTACCCGTAAGTTTGCTTTCATTTTCCCTTTTAATTTACTTTAGACTTTTACCCAACGTGATGGGTAAATTGAAAATACAAATTTTTTTTTTCCGTTATGTTATATTCTATGACTTGAATTTCAAGACTTCTGACTTCTACAAAATATTAATTTGCCATTGGAGGACCTTGAAGCTTTGAAACTTATAAATTGGGTTTGTTGAGTTTGTGGTTATTTTGATCCGATTTTGACCGGGTATGTTCGAAAGGTTAATTGGAGAATGTGGCTATATTCCGTGTCAATTTGGTGGAGATTTTAGAGTAGATTTTTAAATATTGGGTTGAAATTGAGTTGAACGCCAAAGAAGAAAGATTTGTAATGTATACCAAAATGGTATATTATATACTGTATTGATATAGAATAATTAATTCAAGAGTATATAATTAACTACAATAATATACGGCTAATATTTTTGAAGGAATGAACCAATCCTCTATATAGAAAAATAAAATATTATAAATCATTTTGGTTAATTCAATAGTGTATGATTTATTGCGTTGAATTAGCAAAGAAGAATGTATACTGTATACCAAAATGATATACCATATACCTTTTTGGTATACAGTTCATTCCAACGATATACTATTATAGTATGTTATATAATGTAATGGCATACTTTTACAATTAGGTCCTTTTAGAATTTTTTGTAATTTTTATTGACAACTGATATTATTTCAGTTTAATAATTGAATTAATTTATTTTAACTCTTTGCGTACAATTGTATACCTGTTGGTATAGCTATATACTATACTGGTATCATATGTTAGTTAATATTTTTTGATTGTATTAGCTACATTTAATTGGTACATAATTTAATTTTTCTTTAGTAATAGTATAAAAAAAGAATAATAAAATATAGTAAAAATAGTAAATAAAATTAGATTATGAAGAGAAAAAGAATATTAAAAAATTATAAATGAAATTAGAAAAGGAAAAAAGAAAAAATTAAGAAGAAAACGAGAAAACAGAAAAGGAGAAAAAAAAGAAAAAAAGAAAAAGAAAAGAAGCATAGAAATAAAAAAGAATTGGAGAATAAAAAGAATTTCCCACAAAAACTAGGGGCATTTGCATCTATACCCGCTTTTTGTGCCACATTTTAACCTGTGCCCGCTTTGCGAAAAAAATTGCAAGCGTACCTGCCTTTTCACATAACTTCAGCACACGAGGCTGAAGTAGCAAAGGCAATTACACAAAACTTCAGCATTTTAGTAGCCGGGCCTGAAGTTCAGCTCTAGAGCTGAAGTTTTTATTTTGTAACTCGCGAACTTCAGCTCTAGAGCTGAAGTTTGCCAGTTATAAAATAAAAAATTCAGCTCTAGAGCTGAAGTTTTTGTCTTTGTAACCGGAAAACTTCAGCTCTAGAGCTGAAGTTTGCCAGTTATAAAATAAAACTTCAGCTTTAGAGCTGAAGTTTTTGTTTAGTAACCCGGAAAGTTCAACTCTAGAGCTGAAGTTTGTCAGTTATAAAATAAAAACTTCAGCTCTAGAGCTGAAATTTGTTTAGTAACCCAGAAACTTCAGCTCTAGAGCTGAAGTTTTCAAGTTATAAAATAAAAACTTCAGCTTGCCAGTTATAAAATAAAGAACTTCAGCTAGAGCTGAAGTTTTTGTTTAGTAACTCGGAAACTTTAGCTCTAGTTATAAAAGAGCTGAATTTTTTTAAAAAGTGGGTACGGATGCAAACAAAAAGACAAAGCGACTACAGGTTAAAAAGGGGCGTCCAAATAGGGCGCCCCGTGCAATTTTTACCAAAAACTACTATGAGTAAGAAATAAATTTGATGGGTAGAAAAACAAATGAGCAGACAAAGATAAATAATTTAGTTTTGTGCACAATTGTGTCATTCTCCCATAATTTTTCTTTCAAAAGAAGGAACTTGGCCCAGCCCAAATTCCTTTCTTTATCGGGCTGTAATGAACTACAACTCCAAAT
The DNA here is from genome assembly GCA_026770625.1 of Nicotiana glauca. Taxonomy (NCBI): domain Eukaryota; kingdom Viridiplantae; phylum Streptophyta; class Magnoliopsida; order Solanales; family Solanaceae; genus Nicotiana; species Nicotiana glauca. The sequence continues at coordinate 18,664 of MU708864.1, read as the reverse complement.
TCTAGGCCCAAATTTATAAGGCTTTCAGCCTCATTCTCCTCAACGCTCCTCTTCTCCGTCTGAAAATTGCTCCCTCTCCAGCATCCTCTCTCTTTCTCTTTCTCTATACAGAAAACTCGTCACTCTCTCTTTCTCATACGGATTCAAATTGTATGTCTCTCTTTTTCTCTCGTCGTCCCTCTTTTCCACATCTTTTTCCTTTATATCTTTCTCTGATTTTACAAAAATTTATATGTGTTTTTTAGCAATGATTTTCATAGGGTAAAACCAGAATTTTCGTGGTAACAAAAAAAATTGTTTACTGGATACAATGCCGGTGATTGCTCCCCATTTTCTAAAGGAAATCTCACTTCGATATCATCGAGGTGGACCCCGCTATAATAATTAGTTGCATGGCACCTGAAGTTATGAGTAATTAGGAAAAATGCTTGTTTGTTAATTCCATTTTGTTAAGTTTCTTGAGAGCTGCTTCTGGTACTCTAATTCTTGCCCTTTCTTTAAAAAAAAAAAGCTGTGTCTTTTGATCTTTTCTAAGTGACTCTCTGAAATGTTGGTCTTGCACTTAATTTAATCCTAATGTTTTTTATTCAGTTACAGGCACAAAAGTACATTAATAGCCTGCATACACCCACCCACCCCACCCCCACCGCCAAAAAAAAGGAAGAAAAAAAAGAATCATTCTCAGGAGAAAAGGTTGAGTCTTTTAACACGGTACCTGTGCCTCCATAAAGTGGTTGGTTTATTATTAGATTGAAAAAAGAAGAAGCTGACATTATATAATTTTTATGGAAAGAAAGTTAGTTTCTCTAAAGAAATAAAGAATCACATCTATTGCTTGAAAATTTCAGATAATTATTTGTATTTTGCATCTAACAGTTGGTTGCTGGTGTTATGCAGTATATTTGAGTAGTTTTATCAAAGGCTTGGTTGAAGTGTGTTTTAAGGCCCGAAGTTAAGGACAGGCATTGTTTAGGCGACGCCTTAGAACACCTAAGCATCAAGGTGTGTGTTTCTGTGCGATGATCAAGTCTTGGTGAAATGTTGCTACTTGGTCCGACGCTATTGAGAAAAGGTGTTGTTTAGTTAGTCTTTGTTGTTCATGGATTGTCTGGAAGAGATATAAATGTAGCTAGCAAAATTGATTATTAAGGAGATATTATTATTTTGTGACTAGGAATGGGAAATTAGAAATCTTGTATCAGAAAGCTAGTCGCTGATCTAAATGAAAAAATTAAAGTTGCATCTTTGCATTTGAATAAGGGATATAATATGCTTTTTGACTTGATCGGCATGGTTTTTGCTGCATATATTTTACTTAATTGCAGTTTATAAATGCCTTGGTTCATTTAATTCGTGACATTTGTGAGTGCTCCTTTCTACGCTTTTCGTATATGTCAATGCTCTGTTCGAGTATTAGGCCTAATGGCTTAGCCAAATTACTAAATTTTGGTTCTAGACACGGCCCACTGCATTCATAGATAACAGCATTGGAAGCCTTCCTAGCCGCCTACAGTGCAACCTTCCTGCGGAAGACCGTAACTTAAGTTACTCAGTGCTCCATAAGTGGGAAATGAAAGCAGCATTTGTTCGGATCCTCCCACATGCTCAATTTTCTTTTTTTGGCTAATTCTATGTGATACCTTCTATCTCCCACCTGCAAGGAAAAATTTTCTACTAGGCTCGGACAAATGGACAAATGGGAAGAAATCACCTAATTTTTTTTCTTTGCTGGATTTGAACCTGAGACCTCGTGGCTCTCAACCTACCTCATTGACCACTAGGCCACACCCTTGGGTGCATGCTCAATCTTTTTGTAGCGGTCTCCCGGAGATTTTTATCATCATTACTTCAACCTTTATTTTGCTCATTCATGGAGTTTTATTTAATACCTCAAAGAAATATGATTATCCAGCGTTAGTCAGTAATGCTAGTTGTCTTGGATTTAGGGCAATGTAGTAGCTTCAGTTTAGCCGTGAGTCAATTTCTCTCCACCGGGAGTACTCCTTGGTGATCCATTCGAAAAATTACCTTTTGCCATTTCCAAGTGAGATAGAACTTTGATTTCATTTTCCAGTTATCTTGATGGGACCAGGGAAGAAATATAGAAGAAACCGGATGATTAACTTTCTCCTGTGAAACATAATACACTAGGTTTTTGGACCTGGTGGTGAGGAGAATGTGAAATATGCTTGGAAAAGCTTCAATTTTCTGCTTGTCTTCTTCATCCTTTAGGGTGGTTCTGACTTAACTCAGAAAGGTGTATTATCCTCAATCTTATCTTACGAAATCAATTATCTTTCGTAGCAACAGACTTGGTTGATGGCACATGTTAGAGACAGATTTTCCTTTTCAATTGGTTGCAAACTAAGGGTTCTCAATCATCACATCAGTTGCAATGACTTGCACCTTTCTTTAGTTTTATCTTTTATTATCTAGTCCTTTATAATTGCAAACTTTGAATTGTTCATTCTGTGCTGTTTGGTAAACGCATCTCATATTAACTGTAGGTTCACTGATTAAAAAGAAACCCACAAGAAAGAACAATGCCGACAAATCCAAGAGTTGCAAAAGCATTTCGTGCTATGAAGGATATTGGAATCTCTGAAGAAAAGGTGAAGCCAGTATTGAAGAGTCTTCTAAAATTGTATGACAAGAACTGGGCGCTTATTGAAGAAGAGAATTACAGAGCACTTGCAGATGCAATATTTGAGAAAGAGGAGGCAGAGGTTCAATCTATCCTTTTCTTTTTTAATCTTTCTTTTCTTCTCTTTCTCACACATTTCTATTCTACCCTGAAATTTCTTTATTTTTTCTGTATAAAAAATATTTATTTGCTTAGTACATATTTTAATATTCTTGCTTTGTGTCATTTTTTCAGGCAGCAGGAAGTAAGAAGCCTGAGAATATTGAAGTACAAGCTCTAGTTTGGTTGCCTGTATTTTGTATATGTATTCATATTGATGTCTTTTCTCATTTCCCGTCACCTTATCTTGGTGCCTTGTCATGTTTCTAGCAAGAGGAGGTTTTGGAGGAAGAAGCAGTGGACGAGGAGCCTGAAAGACCCTTAAAGAGATTGCGATTAAGACATCAAGAAGGCCAAGCTTCATCTTCTGCTAACAATTCTAGCTCTGTTTCAGCTGGGACTTCATTCAAAATGCCGAAAGTGGAGGAGGAAGCTGAGCTATCTGGAACTAATTCCCAGGGTCGCTCACAAGGCCCTCAGCTGAATAATAGAACATCAGCAGCTGAGTCCCTATCTGTCCCATGTCTGACATATGCCAGAAACAAAGGGAAGCAACCAGTCTCACCTAAAGCTTCGATGTTGCCAGAAAAGTCTGGTCCCAGTCAGCCTGCTGGTCCTGAGAGATATCAGCCTTATAGTGATGACAGAGTGGAAAATGATACTAATTCTCGGCAGAATCATCGCAAAGGGAAGGAATCTCAAGCAGCTCAAATCATGCCCAGGGAGAAAAGTTTAGTCCTTGGGAAAGCTGCTCATGCATCAAACCTCAAAGAGCCACAGAGTGAGCCTGGCATCGAGCTGTCTCCGAAACAGAAGATATTGGGTACTCATGCTTTTGTCAAGCCTAAGGATGAACCATATGATCTTGATAGCCCACAGTTCGAGGTTCCTATTGCTGTTATTAACCCTGGTATGTATTCCCTCAAATAGCAGGACTTTTGTCCTTGTCATGTCACAATTTAAATTCTTCATGCTAGTTAAATTTTCCTCGGCGGTAGAGCTAGTGACTTTTCTCTGTTGAGGAGCTAGGCTCAATACATATCTCTAGATTGGTTTACTAGTTTACGAATTGATGTCCTGGGATGGGTGCCATATGGTTCCTCATCATTGTGCATTTATTGAATAAACATAAAATTTTAATAAGAACTCTCGCTGTCCCATATTTGTTTGTTTGGAACCATTTCTTTTTCTTTCATATCTCTCAAAAAGATTGGTACTTCCTATATTTAGGAACTCCTAATATTTACCTTCCCTGTTTGCCCTTAGTGAGATGCTATGCTAGATGTTGACGTTATTTATGTGGACCCTACTATAGGGATACTTTTGGTACTTTATACATATTAAGCTTATGTGTCAAAGGTCCTCTATTTCTTAAACTTTCTTCCAATCAAGTTGTGCCAAACAAATTGGTATAGAGGGAAGATTACCTTATAATGTCATTAGTGGATGTCTCTCGGGAAATTTCTTAGTAACATCTTAGCTAAGAGTTCTCCTTTCTAAAGGCCATTTTTTTCGATTCTGTAGAGCCATCAAACAACAAAGGTTCTTCAAGTGGTAATGCCTCAAGAAGAGAGCCAGAAACTTCTGAAATCTTAGCAGCAGAACTGAGAGGCGGAAGAGAAGCAGATGAGGACATTCCAACTTCATCAAATGGACTGGGAACAAGTCATGAGCTAGTAAAAGCGCAGAACGGGTGTTATTCTAACATAGATATTGCCTCCTCAACTTTTGGAGAGGTAAAAGTCTCTATAGGTTGTGACTTAGCTCTTGGTAGATCAGACTTCCATTTGCCTAGTCTAGAGGCTGTTCTGAAATTGGTGGAGGCTAAATGTCTTAAATCATACAAAGCCCTGGACCCTAACTTTTCTGTGACAAAGCTGATGAAAGACATGTGTGAGTGCTTTTTGGAACTGGGAAGTCAGTACAATCATGAATTGCAAGAAACTAAAAATGTGGATGCGGAAAATGATATTGGTTATAGAAGCATTGCTCTAGTTTCTTCAAAGGGATCTATAAATTCAGAACTTGATTCTGGTGAGGCTCAACCAGAGAAACCACAACTCCCTGCTCCTTGTAATGGTCACACTAATAGCACCAAACCTGATCAAACAGCATCTGAAGGGAATTGTGGTAGTGCTCCAGGGATTAATCAAAATATTCTTGAACATGCTACATCTCAGAGTCCGGGACCTCTAAGTATAGAACTTGCTGGTATGGAGGCTCAACCAGAGAAACCACAGCTCCCTCCTCCTTGTAATGGTCACAACAACAGCACCTCAATTGATCAAGTAGCATCTGCGGGGAAATGTGGTAGTGCTCCAGAGATTGATCAGAATGTTCTTGAACACGTTACGTCTCAAAGTCCGGTGGCTGTGTGTGAATCATCTCCAGATGAAGCAGTTTCTTGTTTTGTTGAAGATCTAACCAAGGGGCAAGAGAAGGTTATGATTTCATTGGTGAATCAAGTTAATAGCAAAATCCCGCCATCCTTTCACTACATAGCTCAAAATGTGGTTTTCCAGAATGCATATCTGAATTTCTCTCTGGCTCGTATTGGTGATAACAACAGTTGTTCAACTTGCTGTGATGATTGTTTGTCACTGTCCACACCTTGTGCATGCGCATATGAAAGTGGTGGTGATTTTGCTTACACAACAGAAGGCCTTGTCAAAGAGGAACTTCTTAAAGAGAGTATTTCTATGAATCGTGACCCCAAGAAACACTGCCAATTCTTTTGCAAAGAATGCCCATTGGAAAGATCGAAGAACGAGGATATTATAGAACCTTGTAAAGGTCATCTAGTGAGGAACTTCATCAAAGAGTGTTGGTGGAAATGTGGCTGTAATAAACAGTGTGGGAATCGTGTGGTACAGCGAGGTATTAGCCGCAAGTTACAGGTAAGAATTTGTGGTTGATGTTGGAATGGTCTTTGGTAATGTGCCTGATGCAGTAAAAACTCATGCATCACGTTTTCGAGGCACACTTTTGCTGTAATCTGCTATACATTTTTGAGCTACTTAGAAATCATTTTTGTTTCTTAGTGATTACTTTTTAAAATATTTTTGATGTTCTGTATTAACTTCATTTAGGTTTTTGCTGGTTTTACTTATTTCAGGTGTTTATGACTCCTGAAGGGAAAGGGTGGGGCTTACGTACCCTTGAGGACCTTCCAAGAGGTGCTTTTATTTGTGAGTATGTGGGAGAAGTTCTTACGAACGCAGAACTATTTTCTCGCGTTTCACAAAGCCCCAATAGTGAGGAACATTCTTATCCCGTGCTGCTTGATGCTGACTGGGGTTCAGAGGGCGTCTTAAAGGATGAAGAAGCCCTTTGTTTGGATGCGACATTTTTCGGGAATGTAGCCAGGTTTATCAATCACAGGTAAGTACATAGTAGGATCTTATGTTTTAACTGTCTTTTGCTGATTTTCTCCCCCAGCTTCAACTTTCTTTTGGGGTATCAGTTTTGTGTCAATTTGTTTTTTTTTAAAATTTATTCGTAGTCTAGGAGTTATAAGTGTTGTACTTTGACTATTTGTTCAGATATCAGGTGGTACATACTTGAATTAGTTCTGGATCTTTTCTGCATTTTAACTTCTCAAATGCTGAGGAAAACCCTTTTCCTTTTCTTGGTATATTTGATGGTTCACTCGTGTTCAGTCGGCATAAAACATTCACATCCTTTGTAATAAATTCTGCTCATGTTTTCTTTTTCGTATTCCTGCATCTAGCCACCTCTGACTACTCTGTCTCTAAAAGCATGCACACATATTTGTGTGCCTTGAAATTTGCATAATATTACCATTTCAGAATCCATTATTGTTTCCCATTCCCCTTTTTGAAAGTTAAAGCAGAAATTGAGGGACAAATGAAAGAATGATAGGAAACAATAGCCAAAAGAAAGCTATGCATTTTTTTGCATATTAGATATATTCATCACCCATAAATATGTCACTAACCCGTGTCAGTGCATGTGATTTTGTTTTATTGTTGTTTTGGTCCAGATGTTTTGATTCAAATATGGTTGAAATACCAGTTGAAATAGAGACTCCGGATCACCACTACTATCATGTAAGGAACTTTGTGCTTGTGGATCTTTCACTTTGTCCTCTGTTTTCATTCACTCTAGCTCTTCAAACTAACGGTTTTTCTGGATATCTCATGTGTTTGATGCAGCTTGCCTTTTTCACTACAAGAAAGGTTAAGGCATTGGAAGAGCTCACTTGGGTGAGTTGGCTTGAGCTGGTTCACACATGCTCATTGTATTCCAGTGCTCTTGATTTTTTGTGCTTCTGAAAGATATCTGTCTATTCTATACTATCTATATATAAATTCTCTCTCTCTCTCTCTCTCTCTCTCTCTCTCTCTATACACACACACACAATAGAAGTTTAATTGGTATCTGGACATGGTTGTTTCTAGAGCAATGATCCTGGTTTATAGTAGATATAACAAAATGACTCGACTAGAACTATGCCTCCCCCCCCTCCCCAACCCAACCCCACGCCGCAAATGAAATAGAAAAAGAATAATGAAAACCCAGACTTTCTTGTAAAGAAAAGCTTCATAGATGGATTGATGCTTCTGAACTTTGAGTACTTCTAGTCTAATTCTTCAGAGCTCGAAAAAATGTGATTTATCCAAGTATGGTGCATCTTTGATATAAAGAACAGCACCATGATTTGAGGAAAAAAACGGATTGATGCTTCTGAACGTTGAGTACTTCTAGTCTAATTCTTCGTAGCTTCTTTTTGATATTTGACAGTATATTTTTTTCTTGAATTTGGTTCTTGCAGGATTACGGTATTGATTTTGATGACCATGAACATCCAGTAAAAGCATTTAAATGCCAGTGTGGTAGCAAGTTCTGCCGAAATATGAAACGTCCAAGAAGTAAGTTTTTTTCCAGAACATAAGGCTTAGCTGTCGTTTTAAGATTTTGGGTTTGCAAGTCAAAGTCTCCATCTTGCTTTGCCAGTAAAAGTTGGTAGCTACTGCATGGGTTTGGTCATAAATTGGATGAATTTTCAAAAAATATATATATGCAATTATATATTCCTCAATAACCCTCAGGGGTTGGCCTGGTGGCAATAGACTTGAGCCTTGGGGTTTGCTCCCTTTCAAGGTCTCAAGTTCGAAACCCACTGGGTGCAAACAATTTCTGAGGGCCATCAGACTGGGTAAAACCTGAATTAACCGTGGTGCACTTGCGGGAAACTCCTTGCCGAGGCCCTGTGCACCCCCGAGATTAGTCGGGGCTCTTAGAGACTCGGACACCCGGTGCAAATAAAAAAAAAAAAATATTCCTCAATTATTGGGCTCGAATAAAACAAGAACAAGAGCTTTTAGCATTGAAGAGTTTTGAATTGGATATTGGTAGTCTTGGCTAGAATTACTCTAATGACATGTTTGCTATTTCCTGAAAACTGTCCATGTGCACAACTGATCATTTTATTGACGTGACCTGCAGTGCTTTTATATATACATATATAGATATTATGATATACATATATAGATATTATGAATTAATTGACTATAACTCTTATCAAAAGGGATGACTGTTTGATATGTAAAAGTCCCTATAGTTTTGGGGTTTGGGGGGGGGGGGGGGGTACTTAACCCTGTTTTCAAGATGTTACAATAACAGCAATCTAGGGCGGGTAGGTAAATATTTTGCATGTTGCATTTTGTATTTGATGAACCTACAGTAGCTGCTTCAGTGTCCCCTCAATCTACCTTCAATGAAGTTTAGGTGTGACTTTGCATTTGCGCCATAATATATATTTCCAGTTAGCAAGCTATTATCATCAATGTTCGACCAAGTCATCATATAGGTTGATATTTGTTTTATTGCTCTCACTCGCTCAGTGTCATGCTACCATGTAGGATCCAGAGCAAGGAGAGGATGGTGATTTCTTCCAAATAACATATGGCCGATTTCTGACTTTGGTTGATCCTGAAAGCTGTGACTGGAACTACCAAGACTCCGTGATTATTTAGAATCTTTGAAGGGTTCTGGTGTACTTGTGCATTTGTGTAGACTGCAGAAGGGCTAACATATTTGTATTTGCAGAAAAGTATTTGTGATAGAATTTTCAAGGATGTCGCGAATAAGCTAGATCTGCTGCCTTTCTTGTTGTATATTAGGATTCTTCGGTACATTTGATTAGATGCTGGAGGGCCTATGGTGCCCACACATGGATACCATAGCATAATGTGGTCTAGGCCATGCGTTTAGCTTGAAGGCGCTGAAACTTACCTTTTGAACTCTCATTCTTATGCTCATAGTTGCTGTTTGGCCAGTTCTTTCACTTCTCAGTTTGTCCGTGTTATTTCTTTTTTAAATCGAACTTGGTAACCTTGCATTTTCATTTGGCAACTTTTTTCCCTATTGATTACAGAAGAGGAAGCAGAGCTAGAATATAACTCTTGGTTTTCATCTGGGATTAAGTTGTAGTAGATTGATGGATTGTTAATCATGGTTATGAAGTATATTAAAGATAAAAATAATAATCGGGATTAAGAGATAAAATTATAAAAAGATATATGTATTCATATATTTATTGATTTGGTGTAAACAACTAATGTGGATCACGGTTTTTTTACTTTGGAGAAAATTTGATGTTTATTTATTTTTGGGAATAAATCTTGCTCAACTTGTTGAAGAGATCACCAGAACTAATTGCAAGTTAAACAATGAAACACAGAGGAATTAACAATGCAACACATAGCAAAGTGACAACTATGCACAATTCAGCTCTACAAAATACAAGAGAGAAATATTTTTGATTTGTAAAACTTTGATATAAAACGGGAACACAAAAACTTCACAGAGGTTCATCCAGTAGAAAGGCTAAACTTCCTCAAAGTCTGATAAAAAAATGTATTTCAGAATAATGTATTTACATTTTTTTCCTCCTATGTCGGGAACAAGTACATAGGAACTCTGTACATACGGTTGTACAACATAATAAATACATATATACACTACGTTTAATAGGTGTAATCTCATCGCTTCTTGTCTCTATCTATCACTCTTTAATAAAGGTAGTCAAGTAAGCACACCATCTCAAAACATGAATTCAAGAAACAGAGTGCTGCACAACTTTTGCCTCCAATTGCAGGGAGCTTCTATTATGCGGCTTGGAGAGTACTTCATCCTCAGAACCACTAGGCATGAGGGGCTTAATACCCCCTGGATTCAGTGGGAACAGAATATTGTAGTAACCTTCCATTATTTGCCCCATATTGCAAGTTTCTGCAACCTTTGGTATCTGTTCAACATTAAAACACATCTCACAAGCTATCTTTATTGCCCACTTGCCGCTTGTTAATCATATGCAAAGGTACATTCAGGATGCCGAACTAGTGAGTTCAAAATGAGTGCGATCTTAACATATATATGCATTTTTTTTTGCACACGTGTATGTAGTTTGAACAAGAAAATAATAAGTTCAAGTGAACCCACAAAACGCTCTAGATCAGCATTCTAGCATATGACAAGTATCGTTAGTTCAGTGATGAAGTGCTCTCTTTTCTGATAAATAGTTCAAGTGACTAACTACTTCATTAACAATATCAGCAGGCTATCTGACTATTTATCACAGCATATGTTGAAACATTAATGAAGATCAGTGTTTACATTAATCACAACTGAAGTACTCTGATCCAATTCTACTAGTTGTTCAAGATACCATATTCAAACGGACTTTTTTCTCCTATTGAACACACGCAAGAAAGAAATTTTAGTACCTGATAAATGTCTCTGAGATATCCATGGAGGTTAGGAAATTCAACGAGCTTCTTTTTGGTGCATTTAAAGAGCACATTGTAGACGACATCAAACCGAATCAAAGTAGTGAACAAGCATACATCTGCAAGTGTCAAAACATCCCCACATAAATACCTTGATCTCCCCAAATGATCCTCCAACATTTCCAATGTTCTAAACAACCCTTCGGCTGCCTTATCATATGCTTCTTGACTTTGTGCAAATCCACACCTACAAATATTCAAGAAAGGCACAAAAATTACTTCAACAATACAACCAAACTGAATATAGTCCACACTCAGCACGAGTTCCATTCACTCAATCTTGGTGAGCAGGCTTACACAGTACATGTGCTTGTAGATTGGAAGATATTACTTAATAAATTAGTTGAAGTGCGCACAAAAACAATTTACTCTTCATTTCAATTGCTAAGAGTCTACTAGAAACAGTCTCTCTACCTTACCAGGTAGGGGTAAGGTATTAAACTGGGCTTCTTGTTGTTGTTGCTGTCGTTGTTGTACGTGGCATTCTGACATATTTGACGTCCCAATATGTGATACCATTCCAATTTTTATATTAACTTTGTAATTTTTAAGACCAAAATTCAAACTTTGATATGTATTCTTTGTCGAATCAACTTTTAGCCATTACTTCTACATTTTCTTCTATTATCATTAACATAATATACAAGTTAAGTAACATAATATACAAGTTAAGTCAAAATCTTAAAATCCATGCTCATTCTTTCACTGTCACATAAAATGAGGCGGAGCGAGTAACTTTAAAAAAGAAAAAGAATTCAAGCATACTCTTTCCTACAAAATGACACACATTCACACACACACACACAAAACATAATGGCACATTTTACCTGTACACACCATTGTTAACGTTGGGATAGATAATCTCATTCCATTTTCGAATCTCATCTTTCAATGCAGGTGGTGAGAGATCCAATTCAGGATTCCCTGCAATTCCATTCAAACCCGAATTGAAAAATTCAATAATATCATAACTTTCATTACAAAAAACCTCTTTTTTCTCCACGTTCCACAACATTGGTACAGTGGATCGACCATTATAACCTCCACGTGTCAGCTTATACACCTCTCTCAAAGTTTTACACCCATTGGCTTTATCCAAACACGGAACAAGCTTATCCTTATTCGGGTCAGTATGAACCCGGAATTCCCATGACCCGTCAATACCTGGAGAAGCAATGGAGACCGGAATAGAATCTTCTAGACCCTTAAGAGCTCGAACAATTAGAGTTCTGTGGGCCCAAGGACAAGGCAGACCCACGTAAAGGTGGAGATTTTTGGAGAATTTGGGGTTAGAAGTTATACGAAATTGAGAAGTGGGTCGGGTGTAGGAGCCGGTGGGGTCGGAAGGAGCGAGCTGATACATCATGAGGTGCCACGTGGTATACCATGTGGAACGGACGGTGGAGATGAGGAGCTGGGGAGGTAGGGATTGACCCCATAAAAGCTTAGTAATGGTGGTTATGAGGTTGGTGTTCGGATTTTGGTTAAGTGACATCTTTGGAGTTGAGGAGCATAGCTTATGATGAAGAAGTTTAGTGTGTGCGTGCGTGTTTTTTGATGTAAGAAAAGGGGTGGAGATGAAGGAGGTGATATGGGTAGAAGAGTACATGCTTTTTCTGGTGTTATTACCAGACAGAAGTTAAAAGGAAAATTGGAGGAGATGAAGAGGGAGTAAAATGGATTGTTGAAAATTGGAAAATGGGCTTGAGTTGTTTGGCACCGTTAACTTGGAGGGGTAAAATTGCACAAAAACCAAAACAGAAGGTAAATGTTCTCCATTTCCAATAGTTCAGTGGTATTTTTAAAAAATGGTGTAAATATACCCTCGTCACCTCGTAATAGTTCAGTGGTATTTTCCATTTCTATTCCTTTTTTCGCTAATTCTGGTTCTTCTCTTCTCCCTGTCGAAGCGGTAGAAATTTAAAAATAACCAGATTTACCGCTGGTCATTTAAAAATAGTCAAGTTTCAAAAGTCATCGAAATTTAGCCACTTTAATCTGAGCGAAAACACTGTTCAAAATCCAGAAAAGACGCCAGTAAATTTTACGGAAGTTCCAGCATAAGTATGCTTGAACTCCAGTAAATTTTACGGGAGTTCCAAGATAACTATGCTGGAACTCCCGCAAATTTTACGGGAGTTCAAGCATAATTATGCTGGAACTCCAGTAAATTTTACGGGAATTCCAGCAAGTATAATTGTCCAGTATAATATACTGGAGTTTGGAGCACTGTTGCTCCAGTCTCCCGCAAATTTTACACGAGTTAGCAAAGTATACCGGTCCAGCATAATATGCTGGAGTTCGTACACAAATGCACCAGAACTCCCGTATATTATACTGGATCGGTCCCTGTTGCAGCAAAATAGTGACTATTTTTCATTGACTTGGTAAACGCTGACTATTTTTCATTGACCAGTGTGAAAACTGACTATACCATGATATTTTAACTGTCGAAGCTCACAGATTGGATTTTTTTAGTCAAGGTAATTTTGAAGATAGTTTATAATTTACGTATTATTTTTGCAATTGTAGCTTGTATATGTATACGGGTAAACTCGGGGTCAGCACACATCCCTAGTTCTCGATGAGTATTATGTATGAGGTAGAGATCAAATATGAGAACTCTTTGGTTCGACGCCAGAATGGGATGCTCGCCACCGGGCTCGACAAGTCAACACCCCCGCACCCCGAACGAGTTCCAAAACCTCGAAAAGCATTACAAACGGTTACACACGACTAACAAAGAGCTGTGATATCCGCACCCGATCGGATATCACTGTGCGGATCTCGCTCGATGTGTCAGTGATTGGTGTAAGGAGGAATTTTACCTTTTCAAAAATTATACTAGGAGTAAAACTTCTCTATGACGAGCTTGAAACACACACTAAAATATGCTCGCTAGTCGAATATAGTAAATTAAAATACCATATCCGTAGACATTGGAGTAAACAGTATTATCGTAATTTGTAGATATATTGCTATCCAAGATGATCAACAATTGAGGTTTATGTGAGTTAAAACTAAAATTAACTAAGAGTCTAAACTATTGGTTAATTACGATCAACGCAAGTAATAAGCAAAGAAAGTTATCAATTGGGGGAAAATAGGGTTGATAGGATAGGTGCAAGATAAATGTTTGGGATTTAACTCTAGATAATTCACTTCTCGTGTTCAAGTGAGTCTCGCGAATTCACTTGGTTATTTGTTCAATTATTTAGTAGAAACTCCTCTCTCGATTAAGTTTCAACCTCACAAGATGAACCAATTTTAAGTACGTGCAAATATGCAAGAATTCATAGTGAATTGGTTTTTTGGAGAACCTCTCTCGATTATCTTCCTATTCAACTAGCCTCTTCCGATTACTAAGAAGAATTAATGATTTCAACCAACAAAATATAATGCAACAATATCACAAGTATGCCTCTCTCGATTTCATTAACAAGTGAATATAGATGCAACGATTAAAACATCCAAAACGATTCAATATATAAAAACTAGAGTTAATTATCCACAAACAAGTATACACCAAATCCATCAAATCTTAAAGAGAATTACTCCATGGATATGGAGTAATTCGTCACAAATATAAGGAAAAACATAAAACGATCCAAACTCTTTTCTTGAGTGAGGATTGAATGATGAATTTCTTGTGCTTTTGCTTCTCCACCTCATCCTTAGCCTCCTTAGGTCTTAGATGTGTCAAAAGTCCATGAAATGCCCTTTTTACACGTATTTATACTAAGTAGGGTCGGGACCAGATGAAAATATATTTTCCCGCGGGAACTTAGAAAATAACTCTGTAAAAATTACACAGGCGCGCCACATGGGGCGACACACCACCGGGGCGGTTGTGGGAAACTTCAGAGAGCTTGTTCTGACAGGCTTCAGGAAAATTGGGCAGCCGCGGCGCGCCACGTGCCGCCCCACTCGTCGCGGCTGTGGGGCTTTCTCTGAGTATGGATTTTTCTTGTGTTTTTTATATCCATGCTTGGTCCTTGACACATGAACGCAATCTTGGCTTAATCCCTTGGGCTTTTATGTAGACTTCAAAGAAAATCATTTGAATTTATTTCATAACATCTACATAGCTCGGAATAACTCCTACAAGGCATAAAACACACAATTAGTGCAAAACACTAGCGATTAAAGCTCAAACTCAATTAAAGTGCAGTAAATTAGAGTGCAATAAGCTACTAAAACACGTAATTATAACTTACCATCAACACCCCACACTTAAACCATTGCTCGTCCTCTAGCAATCAAACTACACTTCATATAGACACAACCTTATTCAACAACTCTTTTAACCTATTACTGTCACGACCCAAACCTATGGGCCATGACGAGTGACCAAGTCCTACCTATCGAACACCCTTAAGCATGCGTTTAAGATATAAACACGAATAACATATGTCAATAACCAGCTGAATTACGAGAATAACATACGTGAGGAAAACTTGTCCAACAGACATATATATATGCAGAATACAGTAGGGCGGGCCAACAAGGCTGTTATAGGCAACTATATATCCAAAATTGAAAGCCGACAAAGCCACATACTATCCAACTATACATAACTGTCTACAGACCTCTAATAGAATATACAATTGTACAAGGACGGAACTGGTCCCTGTCATACCCATATATGTATACAAACATATTGTACCAAAATCCAAAGCAGATCCGGATCAAATGGAGCACACCAACTCTCGTTGATCAAGGATCCTAATAGGGGGACCTCAACTTGTCTACCTATACCTGCGGGATTGAAATGCAGGCCCCGAGAAATAGGGCATCAGTACGAATAATGTGTTGAGTATGTGAGGCATGAAAATCAGTACATAAGAGACATAGATGAAACATGGAATAAAGAATTCCGCTTGTAAGTCTAAATACCTTTGTAAACCCTAAAACATTTATAATGTCATGTATGTGCGTATAAATGTCATATCATCCATAGGTATAAATGTACATAATGTCATCCAGCTTCTGAGGGCATCCCATCATATCATCTCGGCCATTGTGGGCAAAATCATCACATATACCAGCTTATCATGTGGTAGTGTGTATATAATGTCGTAACCTTATATATATATATATATATATATATATATATATAT
>MU708856.1:58872-74707 GCA_026770625.1 Nicotiana glauca | reverse complement strand
TCTGATACCAACTTGTCACGACCCAATCTCCATACCCGGTCGTGATGGCGCCTCTCGTGAATACAAGGCCAGCCAACTAACCCAATTCGTTTCTTTAACACTTACTAAACATAAATAGATGGAAAATGCAACTTAAAGAACATTAATTATCAACATTATAGCCTAACTCAGCCCGAACGGGGTGTCACAAGTCACGAGTATCTAGGAGGATCTTTATTACAATTTCAAAGTCTATAATACATAGGGTAAAATCTGGAAATCAAGAAAAAGAAGAAACTCGGTGTCGCGAATGCCGGCGGTCACCTTGCTTAGCTACGATAGCAATACCTTCAATCCGCTATTAACCCGCTACCGGGTGAACAATACCTGCAACTACACGCGAGGTGCAGGGAGTAAAGTGAGTACTTCCAACTCAGTGGTAATAAGAGCGAATAATATCCGGGCAATAAAAAAACACGTATGAGCACTCCAAAATGCTATAAAAGACAGTACAACCCTTTGAAAAAAAAACTGTAACACTGTGAAAATCCTTTAGAAAATCTCAAGCTCAGTTAAAAATCTCTTCTACAAATATCCTTTTTCCAACAGTCAAGCATTTGAATGTTATATCAGATAGTTCAAATCGGCACATAAATCAGCCCCTTGGGAACAGCACTCCTTAACATATAACACCAGGGTATCTGGTCAACAAGGCAAGTAATAGCATGTATGCTAATGATGTGTGAGTGCTAAAAGCCATGCCACATAGTACAAACAGGAACGAATGCATGAATGCAATGCAATGCTCATAACCGCTGCGGCGCGCAGCCCGATCCATTTGGGTACCCGCGCTCATTGGGGGTGTGTACAGACTCCGGAGGGGCTCCTACAGCCCAAGCACTATAATACTGTGGCGTGCAGTCTGATCCACATATTATATCACTACGACGTGCATTCCGATCCATATAATATACTACTGCGGCGTGCAGTCCGATCCATGCATGTATATGAATATACTGTTGCGGCATGCAGCCCGATCCATATCTCAGTCCAGAACATGCAAATGAGCCACTCGGGCAATGTCAAGTAATAGCTTTTAACTCAAAACATCAGAAAGTGCAATTTAAGTCTTTAAACCTTAGCAATATGACCGCACATATCAAAACAGTGTTTAACTCAGGAATGAAATCATTTAATATGTTAAGTGTCATGAAAACAGTGCTAATAACCCCTGCAGGGTTCAAATAACCGGCACGAAGCCCAGAATACGGCAATCAGCCCAATTCAAGATAGCATCTCGCAAGTTTCAGTCAATTACGTAGTAAAATCCACAACCGGGACGGACCAAGTCATAATCCCCAACGGTGCTCTACCCCACGCTCATACCTAGCGTGCAAGTCACCACAATACAGCACTATGATATGCAAATCCGGGGTTTCAAATCCTCAGGATATCATTCACAAGTATTACTCACCTCGAACCGGTGAAATCTCTAGCTCGCGATGCTTTTGCCCCTCAATTCGGCCTCCACGTGCGTCGAATCTAACCAAAATTAGAGCGAATGCATTACAATATGCTAAGGGAACAATACCCAATCGAAAACAATCGAAAAATATCAAAAATCTCGAAACTAGCAAAACCCGAGCCCCGGTCCCACTTCTCGAAGAATTACGAGATTCATATCACCGGAATCCTCGTCTCGCCACGAGTCCGTACATATAAAATACACAAGAATCGGAGTCTATTTGACCCCTCAAATCATCAATTCAACCTTCTTAGGCTTCAAGCCCTAACCTCCATTTTTACCCTTTAATTCCTTGAATTTCAGTGATTAATTCATGTTTTTACACTATAATAACATAATCCGAGTCCAAATATCCATACCTGATGGAATCCCCTTTGAATCCTCTCCAAATCGCCCAAAATCGCCTCTTCCCGAAGTCTAAAATATTTTTATTCTTTTTCCAAGTTCGTGAACACTGTTCACTATAACACCATACCTTTTTCCGCTTCTGCGGTCCACTGACCGCACCTGCGGTCCCGCATACGCGATAATTTGACCGCTTATGCGGTCTCACTTAAAACTTCTGGGACTGCTTATACGATCCACAAATCCGCTTATGCGGTTTTCCCTCAACCGCTTCTGCGGTACATAAACCGCTTATGCGGAAATCCCTTGGGCCACACCTTCCCGCTTCTGCGACTTCGCCCACCGCATCTGCGGAACCGCTTATGCGGCTCCTTTTTCGCAGATGCGGAAATACCAGAAAACTGAAAAATATGACCTGCAACACAGGCTTCAAACTCCCGTTTAACCATCCGAAATCACCCCGAGGCCCCCGGGTCCTCAACCAAAAGCATCAACACAACCAACAACCTTATTCAAACTTGCTCCAATCCTCAAAACACTTCAAATAACGCTAAAACCATCAATTCACATCGGATTCAAGCCTAAGTTTTTTTAAAACTTCCGAAATGCGCATTCGATCAAAAACCAAACCAAACGATGTCCGAATGACCTGAAAATTTGCAGACATATCCAAAATCACCTAACGAAGCTACCGCAACTCTCGAAATTCCATTCCGACTCTCAGATCAAAATCTCACCTATCAACCGGAATTCGCCAAAATTTCAACTTCGCCAATTCAAGCCTAATTCTACTCCGGACCTCCAAATTCAATTCTGATCGCACTCCTAAGTCACAAATCATACCCCGAAGCTAACCAAATCACTGAAATACACATCCGAGCCTTCTAACTATATAGTCAACTTTCGATTGACTTTTTCAAAATAAGCTTCCTTCTAAGAGGCTAAGTGTCTCATTCCAACTAAAACCAATTCCATTCAACCCGATCAACTCAAATACTGATATTGGAACACGAAGAAACACAATATGGGGAAAATGGGGCGGAACCACATGAGACGACGGGTCGGGTCATCACAAAAGCCTTTTAAAACAACTTGATTCTTGTTGATTTGAATTGAATTAAAAATGCTATATATATAAATATTTTACTGTCATATTTGTTAATCATTAATTAATGTTAATTTTTTGTATTATATTTTTAATAGTGTGCCATTCATCCTTTCACAAGGTAGCCCAATGAAGCACGAAGCAAGCTTAGGCTTGAGAGATTAAGACAAAATATCACGGTATAGCCAGTTTTCACACTGGTCAATCAAAAATAGCCAGCGTTTACCAAGTCAATGAAAAATAGCCACTATTTTGCTGCAACAGGGACCGGTCCCGTATAATTTACGGGAGTTCTGGTGCATTTATGTACGAACTCCAGCATATTATGCTGGACCGGTATACTTTGCTAACTCCTGTAAAATTTGTGGGAGACTGGAGCACCAGTGCTCCAAACTCTAGTATATTATACTGGATATTTATACTTGCTGGAACTCCCGTAAAATATGGGGGAGTTCCAGCATAATTATGCTTGAACTCCTGTAAAATTTGCGGGAGTTCCAGTATAGTTATCCTGGAACTCCCGTAAAATATGCGGGAGTTCAAGCATATTTATTCTGGAACTCCCGTAAAATTTGCGGGCGTATTTTCCGGAATTTGAACAGTGTTTTCGCTCAGATTTCTCTTTACATAAAAAAAGTGGCTAAATTTCGATGACTTTTGAAACTTGACTATTTTTCAACGACCAGTGATAAATCTGGCTATTTTTAAATTTCTCACAGAGATTAATCCACAAGTATTGGGTTGGGCCTGTTTAGGAATTGTTTATTGAGCAAACTTTATTTATAGCCCATCGGCCCAAACATATAGCATCCGGTAGTCCAAAAACTACAGTATACATTTTATAGCCCAAAAATAATTCTAATGACTAGCCCTCCTCCGGGAGTACACCATCCGAAACGAGCTCCACAAAATATAGGGGAGATCATTACTGTTATCCATACCTCTATTTCTGGACCAACTCTGTGTGAATATATATAAGGGAGTACAATGAAAGAGAGGAGCTTGATTTGTATATGGAGATAGCTAACTATTTATAGGGTAATTTGAGGCCAAGATACTCAAATATTTTAATTGTTTCTCAATCAAGAAGGACTAATATATTTTAATATTAAAAGCGTATAGCTGTAAGCCTGTAACCTAAGCCTTGCTCTTTCCATCCCTCCTTTTTTTGCTTCCTTTCTAAAGTCAGTGTTATGGATGGTGAACTTCCAAAGAGGAGTGTGATGCTAATTACTAAGAAATTTCAAATGAATGAAGGGGTTAGTAAGCTTCTCTGTTATAAACTTATAATGCTCTAGACTACTGCAACAATCAAGATTATCCTTTAGTTATTAGCCATATGTGAGCTTCTAATTAAAAGTCCAGTTCTATCTTGTCGTCAATGTTGAGTAAGGTACCGAGGAGCCATTATCATCATATCGTTGGATACGCTCTTCATGTGCAGGGGCTGATTCTTTTTCATGGGCATGCAATTTTTTTTTTTTTAAATAATAGTAGTGGTGACACTTCAACTAAAAATATAATTTTCCTACTGCTTCAATATATCATCTAAAGACAAACTATCGAAGAAGTACACTTTTATTTACATATAATTAGTTATACTTTTACAATATTCTCACAATTTTGGTGGGAATAATCAAATTATTTATAAAATAGACTGTCACTATACAAAATATACACTAAATAGACTATCACTATATAAAAAATATACAAATAGACTCTCACTATACAAATATATACTAAATAGACTGTTATTATACAAAATAGACTGTCACTACAAAAAATATACAAAATAGACTGTCACTATACAATTTATATATAAAATAGATTATCACTAAACAAAGTATACTAAATAGATTACCACTATACAATTTATATATACTAAATTGTCATTATACGAAATATATACAAAATATATACTAAATAGACTGTCACTATTCAAAAAATATACGAAATAGATATTTCGAGCTACTAAATGTAATATGTTTGGACCGAAGGGCCATTTCATGTAAGTGGGAAAAAACATGGGTTATTATAATTTTGAGAGGCTATAGAGGGTAGTTTTCTCTTGTTTATATATTCTTAAGAAATTTTCATAAAGCACCATCTTTTAGTGGTAATTAGCTATCTATAGATACCATTTGCCATATTACGGATTGTAGATACGTTTTCTTCTGTTATATGATGTATTAGATGTATTTAAGCTACTGTATTCATGAATACAGTAGCAAAATAGGCATGAATCAGGGAAGTCCAGCTAATCAGTTGTTGTATTCGAGTGTATTTGACTGTATTCATCGCGTGAAACATGGGATTACAGTTGGACAGATCACTGTATTCGACTGTATTCACAGCGTAAAATATGGAATTACACTATTTTTAAACGGAAAGTGAATCAATTAACATAATAGACTCCTAATATAACTCAACAAACTCAATTATAACATCCAAAATTTGTATTTTCAGTTATAAAAAAGATTCTCAACCGAAAAATACCCCAAAAATATAGCATTTTTTTAGAGAAATTATATAATACATCTGAATACATAAATTATATTTTAATTAAAAAAATATATGAATACATTCATGGCATATAGCGAGACAGTGAATACAATAAAATACATATAATACAACGGGATATATTGAAATACAATGGAAGAAAAGACAGTGATACAATGAAATACATGGAATACAGCGAGATACATTAAATTACAATGAAAAAAAATAAATGAGAAATACATGAAAATACAGCGTGATATGTTGACAAAATATTGAAATATATTAACAGAAAATCAAGTTGCTCAGCCCCAAACTCCGCCGTCTTTGTTCAAGAACAAACCCTAATTTCTGGCGAATCCGCCGTCGAGCAAAAACCCTGAATCTAATTGTTCCCACGCCGCCGTTGATCGGAGGCTTCATCTCCTTTGGATTCAATTTCGGTTGCAGAAATTACTAACATTGCTTGGTCCATTCTCAATAATCCGTTTCTCTACTTCTAAACCGACGATGAGTAAACTGGTAGATATCGCCGCAACTGCCACGCCTCAATCGCAGCAGCCACCATTGGCCACCCAAGTCCAAGCACAAACAGTAAACGATTCGCTGCGGAATGACTCAATTGCCAATCTCTGCCAAATCTCCGGTGCCCTTCTGGCAGTCCATCGCTGCCTCACTGAGCTACAACAACACGTTGATTCCATCCAGGAGGCTGCTCATTAGCTAGAAGTCTTCATGGTATACTAGGCCAAATCATCGTTTGTGACTAATGGTAGGTGATGTAGGTGAGAGGAATTTTGAGATTGAGCATCGTGTGGGGGAAGGGAATGGCATGTATCAAAGTAGAGAGAGAAAGAAAATAGTGTAACTGAATAGCGTATTTAGTGGCTTAGATGTAGAAGGTAACCAAAATTAGATATTTTGCTATAAACATTAAAAGGTATATATAGAATATATTTTTTTTAAATAGTATTTATTTAAAATAAATAAGATACTAATCTTTGCTATAGGAGGTAAAAATTCCTTTATTCTTTTCACTTTGTTCGGAAGACAAACATGGTTGGACCGGACCTGATATGTAAGAGTGTGAGCCTCGAGCATAAGCATGGAAACACATCCAGATGAGCTAGCCCAACGAAGAATGAGGTAAGCTTTCCCTCGAGGGTGTCTATGATTTGATTCGGCCGGTTATTTCATCATGTATCGCACCAACTTTTTGGTCACTTTATTTGATATAATTAAAATAAGACTTTTTCGAACCATTTCAATCATCGTGATTTCTTAGGATTCTCATTGATATGAAAATAGTGAAGTTCAATATAACATAAATACATTACAGTTCTCATGTTAAGAATTAATAGATTAAATGAGAAACATTAACTTTCAAATAAACATACTTTCACGAGTATTTTTTATGACTTTCATTGGTGCATTATCCTTTACTTTCAATGTACACCATAATGCACATTGCTTCTTATTGATATTGTTTGTTGTTAAATATGTACAGGAATAAGCCAAAACTAATGAATAAAGAATAAATTTTTATAAAATACTAGTGTAATGAACCTTGACGACACTAATTATTCTTTATTCATCCTTTCCTTATATCATCTAAGACAACTTGAAAATATATGAAAAACCAAAAAACTTAAAAAGGTAATGTGAAGTTATAAATTGTCATTTGGAATAGACCTTTACTATTTTACTACTTGCACTTTGTAAATGATGAAATTATACCTACTCCTTATGTTTTCACATGCAACATGAAAACTGCATAAAAGAACGACAAACTCATAGAAGTATTCAATAGTTGACTTAAAATGATGGATCTATATGGTCATTACACTTTTAAAAATACGAACAACTGACAAAAATTTTTGATAATTTATCGCTAATTCGTTGCTGGATATTGAAGTGTCTTAATCCTTCCCAAGATTTTAAATGTGAATATATGCTTAATTTAAAGAGAATCTTATGGGAATATACCAAAAAAGACACTATTTACCAATATCTAGCCATTTTAGTTATGCTACCAAAAATAACCAAACAAATTACAATAATATACAACATTCAAAAAACATAGGCAAAGAAGGATTTTTCAATGGGTATTATTACGATTCATTGAAAACACACAGACGGGGTAATATATAAAATTTAACAAAGTTTGAAGGTGAGTTAAACTAGTTTGGAGTCAAAATTCATTACCGATAATACAATATTTAAAAAAGGCAAAAAAGGATTTTTTTTTTTTTTTTTTATTTTTCAATGGGCTAGGTTGGAATTCACTGAAAACACGTAGATGAAACAATATACAAAATTTGAGAAAGATTGGAGGTGATTTTGATTGGTTTGGTATCAAAATTCGTTATTAAAGTCTAGTTTAAAATTCGTCTGCGACACATGTATTAAACTTGTATCACGCATGTATATCACACACTGGTATACATGGATATACATGTGATACATATTTAATACACAAACAATACACAATGTGAAGAAATTATATATCTTTTTCCATGTTCATCTTTTTTCAATTCGGACCACCTCAAAAGTCCACAAAATCAATCCAAAACTGTGATTCAAACATTTTAAGATGCTCAATCTATTCCAACAACACCCACCCAAAAGAAAGCAAAAATTTGACTTTTTTAAGGCTACAAATAGCTACTTGACTAATATTGGTAGCATTTGGCTGATATTTATAATAATATTCTTTAAATTGACTAATTTTTGTAATGAGTTGACATAACCGATAATTTCTCTAATTTTTAAAATCAAAGTTATTTTTACCTTCTTGAACTAATCTTTAAGTACGTCACCAACTTCACTCTCAATAAGTCAATATGGGTAGTGAAGGGGATAAAAACTCAATGAGGGTAAAAGGTTAGATTAAAGACTCGGTTCTTAGGAAATAAGAAGAGTATCGCACATTCATATAGTGTTATGTATGTGTGGTACGTGAAAGGAATTGAAAATTTTCAAGAGACTTAATTCCTATTTATACATGAATATTATATTCAAATTCATATCCAAATCATCGACACAAGTTGCCAAACTAGATTCTAAACAAGGTTTCAGAAGCTTTTATGTAAATCTTAAAACATGATTTTTAGTTATAATATAATCTCGTCTCAATCGACAGTAGTTGCCAAACAAAATATAGTAAACAAGGTTTAGAAATTTGTATGTAAAATAATTCACAAAAACATGCTTTTTACGATAACATAATCTCATTTCTATTTGTATAATTGTCAACTCAGCAATATCCTCTAGAATAAATTTGCATATGTTTCCTAAAGTCTGAGATGAGATAGCTAACAGGAATTGGTGACCCTCTCTAAATCATTTCATATGTTCTGTCAGTGAATATTTTGTTTTCTTCAAACAGCAGAAGAATAAAAAATAACATTATCTTTTGGCTTATTAAGACGGGGAAAATTTAATGCTATCATAATGGCAAAATATTTCTACTTCCGGCATTGGCGTAATGATTCATTCGCTGTTGGTAATAAATAAATACTCAGTTGCTAAACTAGAGATTCTAGCACTCCTGTTGGCATCCTAACACATCAAATTTTGACTTTCATCAGTTCAGGAATCTTCCATCATACTCTATTTGTTTTTTGTTTAATCATCTGATATTTGAAATTCACTAACTCAATTAATCCAAATTTGTATCATATCAAACCTATTAAGGGTAAGCGCTTCTTATCCAGGATTTTTTACTCTTTAGGATTCAAACTTACCGAATTAATCCAAATTCGTTCCATGTTGAACCCACTAAGGGGAAACACTTCTTATCTGGAATTTTTCACTATTCAGCATTCGAACTCGAAAACTCTTTAATGAGATCTCATCCATCCATCCTATTCTTTGTTGTTAAAGAATCTTCCATCATACTCATTTCTACTGTGTCTTCCTAGCATCTCACTGACTATCTTACTTCTCTTTTAAGCCACTGTCATCTCATCCGCATCTTTTCCTCTATATAATTCACTGGGAGATAATGCTCTTGCTAATCCAACAACCTGAGTCGTTGGCTCAAAAAAGCTAAGCTAAATATATGGGCAAATCATTAAATTGTTTCAAAGGACTCCTTGGGCTCAAGAAACGTCCTGATCACTCTCCGTCTTCTTCTCCGTTATCCGGAAACACAAATCCATATCCCACACAAACCATTAAACCGACAAAGAAAAAATGGAGCTTCATCAAATCCTACAGATCAGAAAAGGACTACTACCAACCTCTCAATGCTGCTCATATATCCTACCACGGTACTCTGTCAACGTCTTTTCACGGTGGACATGATGTTTATCTTGACCCAACCAAGCACGCGATTGCGATAGCAGAGGCTACCGCTGTCGCTGCAGAGGCTGCTATTGCTGCTGCTCAGGCGGCAGCAGCAGTTGCAAAGCTGACAAGTAGCAGGAGGTTCATGACCACTACCTCCTCTATTACATGCGTCAGCAGAACCGGTGCAGCTTCTAGGAATCGTGAAGAGTGGGCCGCTATATTAATACAGTCGCATTTCCGAGCTTATCTGGTTAGTATAATGTTGTATAGTATCTTTCAAAAATATTTCATGTATCATCACTAAGGCCATCTCCAACGCTAGCACTATTTTTTGCATCAAATTTCACTTTAAAATGGTGCAATACCAAAATTACTCCAACCATTACACCATTTTTTACGCCAAATCTTCTCTCTTCTATATTATATTATTATCTTCTATTTACTTTTCATTTTTTATTTCCTTCAAACTAATACTATCTTTTTTTCTTTTTTCCATATTATATATAATTCACATTCACCACTTATATAATCATTTATTACAAAATTATTTTAAAGGATAAATCAACAAAAAGTGAAATCATTGATAAAAGATAATTAGATAAATATTACATCATAATCAAATTTAATTTAAGTATCACATAAATATTTATTGTTAATTTTCTTTTTTAGATTTTAGTTTTCACTTTTTAATTTTAGCAACATTAGATATCTTACATTTGCAATTTTTATTTTTAAATAATGGTTATATTTCTTTTTATACAATTACAATAATAATAAAATTAACTTATAATTTTATATAAATATAATATATGCAAAAATTAATATATCAAAAAATAAGATATAAAATTAAAGTTATAGAGATCTTAATATAAAAGTTAATTATATACACAATATATGATAAATTAAAAATCCAAAAATAAAAAAAGTGAATAAAATAATATTAAACCAAATATAGAGTGATGCAACACTATTCATGCTCTATAATAGAGCAAGAAATAGAGTGGCATTGGAGCAAGAAAACACCAATTCTTGCACCAAATTTGGATTTGGTGCAAGAAATAGAGTGGCATTGGAGATGCCCTAACCACAACAATTACTACTATGCCTCAGTCCATCAACTATGTCACTAATAACTACTACTATTATACTAAGTTCCAAACAAGTTGAGGTCAAGTATACGATGAAAGACAACTTATAATCACTAAACTTTCATTATAGCATTTAAGATAGTTTAAAAATTATTTTTTCAGATTAAACTAAATTATTTTTTACGAATAATAATTGTGACTTTATTGTTGTGTATGACAAATCAACTTATTCATTATAGCAAGAAATGTATGATTTGACTGCCAAAGATAATCACTATTGATCATGCTATTAGTTTACTAGTACTAATAACTTTTTTTTCATGGGGGTATTTGAAGGCAAGGAGAGCTTTACGAGCATTAAAGGGACTGGTGAAGCTTCAGGCAGTGGTAAGAGGTCATATTGTGAGGAAGCAAACTGCTGATACGCTAAGGCGTATGCGAGCACTCGTAAATCTTGTAAGCAAATCTCACTTTTCCTCCATTTTATTCAATTCTGAAGAGGATTTCCTCTCACTTTGAGTATGCCACAAAATTCTTTCTTTGTTTCTTAAACTCCCAGCCCAGTACACTGCTGCATAAAATGAAATAGAGAGAGTAATAGAAATTGGTAATAACAGAAGTAAAATATAGTGTTAAGATCTTGTCCTGGCTAGATGCGTTTGTATCTGAGTTTCCTCTTCACATTGTAGAGGTCCAAAAACTTTACATAGGGCTAGTGATCAAATTTATATTTCAATGTGCAGGATCCTGCAACTCCAGAAAAACTCGAGCATGCTGTTCGTCACAGGAACATGAAGCATGTCGAGACGTTCATGCTCAAGGTATTGGCTGGATGTTTTATGCTTAAGAAATGCAGTAAATATTTATAATAAGTTGTACCTAATGCTGCAGAAGCAAGCACCAAAATCGAACATCAAGGCAACTGGCACAAAAGAAGTATATATGATTCATACAGACTGCAGCAGGATAGATGCTAGATCTAGGAAATACAGTGGATCTACTGCAAAAACTACATCAAAAGATGATGATAAAAGTGACAAGGTCGTCAAAATTGATATTGAGAAACCATATGTCAACCCCAGGAATTTCTTCCAATCCTCTCATATAAGCTTGAAATCAGAGCAATACAGTTACAGCTTACCTGTACCTAAGGACGCAACAGCCCGTCAAACAGTTACTACTCCATCTTCATGTGGCAGTCAATCTCTGAGCCTCCTGAAATTGAATCAAGATGCTGATGAGGAAGCCTCTTTCTGCACAGCTGATAATAACCCAAAATTTTCCTCAGCTTCATCTCAATGTAGTAGCTCAAGGAGAAGACTATTTACTACAACTAAGAGTAATGCTTCAAGAAATTGCTCGAATGGTTACCAGGATCATCCCAACTACATGTCTTACACCGAATCAGCAAAGGCTAAGCTGCGGTCAATGAGTGAACCAAAACAGAGGCCTCGCTATGAAAGATCAAGCACAATGAAGAGGTACTCAGTTAATGTAGACAGTGAGTCAAGAAAGGTTTCTGCCTTTCATCCCAACTTCACCAATAAACCCTATCCATCTCTTGTTAGGGACAGATCTGCATTCAGTGGCGGTCTTTTGCATAGATATTGAGCAGATTCATGTTTTTATCAATTAATTGTGCTAACACATGGTTCAAGTTTTGAATATCTAATGTACTAGAGAGGTCTTTTCGTCTTTGTTGTAATCCCAAACTAATGTAAACAATTTGTCCTTTACTAATTTGACTTTAGAGGATGCAATCTCTTAGTGAACTAATTATCGATGTTTGATAATGAGAACCGACTAATCTTATTATTATTATTTGACAAAGGAGAACTCATTAATCTTATAACTTGTATCGGCCGGTATTATACTCAAATTGTAGATTAATTCTTACTAACAGCAGCCTAGGAGATCTTATCATAGGTAAACAAAATTGATGTTCTCACCTCTACACTGTGCTAACTGAGTTAAGAGTTCAAGTGTGACAAGATCTTTTTTCTTTTCTTTTTTCTCCTTCAAAAGAGCCCCATATTATGGGGATGGGGAGGTTAGCAAAAGACAAGCATACCAATTCTCCAATTGTTCCTTCGTGGAGTAAAAAAGTTCCTTCTAAATTCATAGGATGTAATTTTTCATACTTTGGCAAGCAGTTATCACCTAGTAGTAATAACTTTGCAATTAGACCTTCCAACACTCAGCATAGCTGCTTGAGATTTCTAAGAAAAGCTAAAGGAAGACAAAAGATTAACCATCAGCGCAGTCGACTAACAACTCAGTGCCTGTTTCATCATGTTGCCTTAGCCGTTTCTCGAACCAATGCGAGTTTTGCCAGTAGACCACATAGCTGGAGATATGAACCAACCCCATCACAGATCCTCATGTGGGCAAAACCAGTTTCCTGTGATCCCAGCAGAAAAGAAATAAATGGTGTTGATCAAAGATGCCTTATAAAGAACATTTATTGAGCAATTACCAAAATCAACCTTCATGAACTCCAGTTTCAGATATTCAGCCATGTCATAGTTCTTAATAATCCGGAAAAGGGTAGTGATTATGTCAGTGGGAGAATAGCCCAGGTCATATAGGGCCTTTAATCCAGCACAAGCATCATCGAACTTCCCTTCAAGAACATTCCGCACCATATTCTTCACATGCAATGGATGGGGCTGGTCACATACCTAGAATCCAACCAATATAGACAAACTAAAAGATCAGGTGAATCTGTCAAACATGAGTGATGAAGAGAGTGATATGTGAGCCTAAAACCTTGAAAACATTCTCTTGGTTGACAAAACCAAATCCACTGTGAGTTGCTTGTACATTATTTAATGCCTGTCTCATATCTCCATCAGCAGTAAATATGATAGCTTCAAGACCTTCAGGTATGTAAGGAACCTGCGAGAGTTGCCACACCCACATTATCCTCCCTTTCTACCAATAATGTGCTTATTAACAATTGAACAAAAACAAAGATGATCATGTATTGGTATAATTAGAAACAAGGGACATTTCACACCTTACCGATATGTTAAGAGTACCTAACACAATCTTGCTTAGGAACTTATTTAAGATTAAAAATGGAACTTTGAACTGCTCCACACAAAAGAATCTAATTAGCAGAAAAGAGGCACACTTTAGGAAAAATGTAGTACATGCTCAAGGCAGACTCAACAGAATCACAATGATTAAACCAACGACTGTGTCTTTGCTAAATGAAGATAAAATCAAGCGGCACGCAATGCTAATTCTTTTATTTTCTTCTTCCTTGTATCTTCTAATTTGATACTTCAGTAAAATTACACACACTCTATATTTTAAAGGAAACATTTTTGTAATCTAACTCATTATAGAAAATCCTCAAATGAAAAGACCAGACAAAGGTATAGGAGGTCAACCTTTGGATACACTTGGTTTGTTTTTTTTTTTAGTAGCTTTATGCACATCAAAATTGGTGAATGTGGTATCTTCAGTTAGTTTTCCAAGTTAGCGGCTAAATGGATGACATGGCTCTGGAATCAATTAGCTCCAGAGATGATTTAGAAAGCGGAAATCTCTTGGAGACCATTTATCTGTGATGTGGCATGGAGAAAGGCTTACTACTACCTGACAATCATAAACCCGCTTTTTTGGGATCACAAAAAAGCTCCTTTAAATACATTTGGTTTTCATATAAATTCATGGAACACTAATACAAGGGCATTAGATTTAGTACGCATTTCAGTTGGCTGCAACCAATTAAGTCTACTAATGGGATAGAAATATTTGCAGACAAATTGTTGATTTGACATAAAGCTCAGAGAAAGCTACTGCAAGCAGCTTCAAGAGGAACCAGACAAGAAAATAGCTTCAGTGACAAGGATCAAGATTCTTAGTACCTTCTCTGCTGCAACCACAGCCATAAGGCGTCCAAGGATCTCTTGGTCAGATAATCTTGCAAATCGGACAAGGGCACATCTACTCTGGATAGGCTCAATAATTTTAGAAGATGTGTTGCAAGCAAGAGCAAAGCGAGTAGAATTTGAATATATTTCCATTGTCCTCCTTAAAGCTTGCTGAGCTCCAGATGTCATGCTAAAAATTTATTCAACATAGAAATAAGATTCCCATACTCCAACAGTAGAATAAAATATAACCGAATTCTCTATGCCAAATGCAGGTAGACAGTAGAGACCAATAAACCGATAGTGCGTCCACCACAGAAAATCAATCAAAATGAAAAAGAAAGAGAAAGACATTGAGAAGTAACATATGAACGTAACCTCTAAAAACAATGCTTAACATCTATATAATAATGTCCAACCTGTCTGCTTCATCCAAAATAATTATTTTGTGCCGCCCTGGGGGTAGAGTAACTTTCTTCTGAGCAAACATCTTGATTTTGTTTCTGACGACATCAATGCCCCTGCACAAGAACCATAAAATGTTCTAAGCATTCTATAGAAGCAAGAAAAAACCACATTAAAAGTAGAGCTTTTAAGCTAAAAAGGGTTAAGATACCTATCATCTGATGCATTTAGCTCTAAAACAGCCTCCTTATAGTTTGGTCCCAAAAGTTCATGAGCAAGAGCAAGGATACTTGTTGTTTTTCCAGTACCCGGGGAACCCTGCAGAAAAGTAGCCAGTATGAATAAACTGTGCATTATAGAGAAGTAACTGTTCTTCTCTTACATAGATTAGAGTGAAGAACTATAACGCTAACGATCGATTTGGATCGAAGAGAGCTCAAGAAAAAATAACAGATAAAGATAAATTGGATTTCAAAATATTTCATGCTCTCTCTGTCAAATGACAGAATACAAATATAGGGAAAGAGAAGAAAGGACAGCTGTTGATAGCTGGTCCAAAAAGATAACCACTAACAGTACTAATGGACACATGTCCTTGATTTACTAGCTAGCTATTCCTAGGACTGAAAATAGTAATTAATTGACTTAGGGACTAAAGTGTCACTCATCTGTATATTATATCATTAGGTCCTAATAATGTAGTCACGACTAAATT